>JAUZNJ010034732.1:0-20365 GCA_034780135.1 Jordanella pulchra | reverse complement strand
GTTCTGACAAAACTCATTTTTTTCAAGTAATTGAATTCATCAAATCTTAAAACTAGCATTAATATTCTTTTTTTTAAAGAATATTAATGCATTTTTTTTTTAATTCAAAACCACTCTTTCTCTCTAGAGAACTGATAAAAATTGGAATCGCAGATCATGGCTTTCAGAAAATCAGCAATTAGTACTGAAGGGAAAACCTTTAAGTTTTACTTACATAAATTTAAAATGTGACTTAATATTTGCTGTCTTTTGCATCAAGGAAATCAGACCATTCCATTCTGTAAAATGTAAAAGAAACAGGCAAACATTTATTTTACCTCTGACTGTGGATCATTCTGTTCCGCAGAAGTTTCATATAAACTCTAGATACAGGAGCTCTCTCTGTTCTACATGGTGCTCAAAGGGACCGGGGCCCATGGGCTTTACTGAAAAGGAATGACAAACCCAAGGTAGAGAGATGAAAGCTGATCAATGGCTCAGAATTCATCTGCAGTAGCACTTATGTGAACAATAATAAAATAGAAAAAAACTGCATATAACAATGATTTAACTTAAACTAGACAGGATTTCTGTAAGGTGTCAAGATCAATTATGCTTAGTTTTAGGTTTTTATTGTGCTGTAATGTTTGGAAGCCTGGGCTAAAACCTAGCTTTTTTCTGTCATAAAGTTTCTTCATGAATGCACTTCATTCCCTTTTAGTTTTCGTTTTCTCCTGGGGGTTTAAGAGTTTTCTCTTTGGTATGCTGCTCACAGAACAGCCTGGGTATGTTTCTCAGGTTGTGAACAAGTTCATTTATGATACTATAAAATTTTAAACCTTGATTTCTTTCTTTATTTTTTTTCTTGAGTGTAATTTTATTCTGAGCCTTTCTAATTCCTTGAAACTACGCCACATATTTCCATCTCCTTTTGTTAGACAGTAGTTCAGAAGTAATCTAATTTTTACTATTAATTCATTTTTGGCATAAATTGGTCCTTAAACACTTTTTTGTAATAGTTTGGCAAAGGGAAAACATAAACTCCTAAGTGCTGTTTAAAATTAGGTTCCTTTTTCCCCCTTTTTTGAAATTAGGTTCCTAATTCTAATAGTTTATCAGTTTTTGTTAAAGAAAAAGGGTCACAACAACAGAAGTCCTCCAACATAAATGCGTGAGGCACTTAAATGATAACCTTAACCGATAAAATGGCATTATAGATCATTAATGATAAGTTTATAAGCATTTCAGTCAGTTTAAACATGTATAAAATAGCAAAAAAAAAATTTTTACACTTTTTGTTGTAACTGATGCCACCTTTAATAAATGAATGATTATGCATTTTTTTAACGAGAGATGTTTCTTAACATTAAATAGTTTTTCCAACTTGATATGTTTTTTAATTTACACCAAACAAGTCTTTGAAAGACATCTATTGTAAGAAATTGCTACTGCTTTAAAGAAAAACATTTTATGGTTTGACCAGCAGTGGAACTAAATGTCATTTCCAAAAATAAGTAATTATGGGAACTTAAGTAATCACTGTAAAAAAGAAAATTCAAACTAGAAATAAATAAACATTTTAAGAGGCTTTAGGGAGTTTTCTTATAATATTGCCACCTGTGGCCAAAACACAGAACTGCAGCACTCTTCTGGTCATTCTCGTACCTTGAGTTGCCATTAGTGTCTGAGTTGAGCTGGATGCCAGTAGCTTCTGAGTATCCACAAAATTCATCTTAAATATAACGCTTCGATTGTTTGCTAGACTGTTTGACAAATTCCAACACGAAGTAAATTCAGGAAAATAGGCTAGAGGCTTTTAGACGCATCAGTGCTGAACTACTGAGGTGTCAGTTGGCTCTCTAAACTATGTTTTAGTCGTAAAGGGTCAAATCAAGAGACTAATTAAAGCAGATTTTGCAACTTAAAGTACTGACTGATACCAAGATTGACCTGATACAATATCAGCACGAACAATACATACTTTCTATACTCATTTTATCGTTTGGAAGGTGATCTATTTAAATATTTCTATGTACAAAGTACAAAAATACTTGTAACTAACAGTTACTTTGCCACTTCCTTTCCACTGGCCTCTCTTGAAAATCCCAAGCAAACTTTTATGGCTCAATGTCATAACCGGGAGTTTGGGGCACATTTTTTTCAGTAAATTAAGAGATAATTACATAATTTGCTGTAACGCCCCTTATGTTACTTACACTGGCTGAGGATTTTTTTTTTTTTTTTTGCCTAGCCACAGGGAGTCTCCTCTGGAAGAATCCACAGAGAGAGATTCTATGGACATAAAATAAAAAATAGAAAATACCACAAAAGGAAGTTGGAGTGTGGCACAGTCAGCCAATGGAAAATAGGGGAACGTGGGAAAAGGAGTGCGAGAGGGAGGTAATGAACAGCAAATCAGCTCTTTCATAAAACTCCTGCTTGCACTGTTCAATCAGAGGAGTCCGGATTGGCAATTTTCCTCCAGCACAATAGAGCCAGGCCCAAGAGGACACTGGCCTCAGTTCAGAGAGAGATAGGGAGAGAAAAAAGATAAAGAGAAAAGAAACTCTGCCAGTATCCAACCCGACCAACCAAGCATTCTGTCAAGTTTGGCAAAAACAGTTCAGACAACAGGAGGCACTGAGTACTGACTTGCCCTTTGACTTTTCTCTTTTTTATAAATATTTCAACTTCTTGATGTATTGGTAAGTACAGCTGAGGGAATCCTCTTAGGGAATTTCGGTGTTTGAATAAAGCAGCTCCCTGTGGAGTCTCTGTGGAGTCACTATCTGATGGTACCCAGACAGTACAGTTACAGTTAGACAACATTGTCCTTTGTCTCATTTTTAACTTTTTAGACATTAAAGTCGCTTTTTGACATTATCTGGAAATAGATATATACTAGCAATTGTGCATCTGTGAAGGAGTTAATCATTATGATAATGAAGTTTTGGAAGAATTATTCATTTGGGTTGTTTTGGGTTTTTTTTCACCCAACAAAAGCAGTAATTACACCATAAACAAATGTTGTGCAATCATTCTTTTTATTAATTTGTTTAGAGAAATGGCAGATAAAGGCTCCTGCATGAATACCAACAGAAATTACACTGAAAGCTTTCATCAAAACTAAATTGAGCATGAAAGTAGAGCCACATATAACTAATTTAACCTAGGCTAAGGGGTCACTTGATCATACGTTAGAGCATTTATGTCATTAATTCTGCCTGCCTCACTTTGCTCTCCTGTAAACTGTGGCGGAAACATGAAACATGAGACAAACAAAAAACGTAATTGCCTGTAAAAATTGAGATGGAGTGCCTCGTAGCAGGCCAAGCAGATGAATAGTTTTGTTCATTTAGCACAACCTAAAGTCAACAGCATTTTTGCACACACAAAAATAACCGTCTGGTTTTGGAATACATCCTTACACCTGCATAATAACATTTTCACACAAGTCTCAGAATACTGCATGCAAAGTAAGGTGAGCTGTTACATGTGACTCTTGAAGGGAATAATTACTCTTGACAGTTGTGTGGCAGAATCCAGATGGACTTGGCAAAGCCATGAGGAAACCTGCTCCTTGTGTACACAACTCAAACCGGCTTCATTTCTCATTTATGCTGTAGGCCAGTCAGGCCTTAAAACGCCACATTTCTCTTTCTATGTTGGTTGCCTTGCTGCTTGTCAGCAATTTAAAGAAAAACCTTAGAAAAGGAGAGCTAGCAACATTCTGTTGGAAAGCTCAAGGTAAGCCAGAGTGTAGAGTGAGGTAAATTACATTTGGTTAACATGACATTATTTGAAAAAAGGAATTTAAGAGTGGTAAAGTATTGTATACTAGGAATGACATTTTCTATTATTAGTTTATAATCCTGACCTAAAGATTCAGTCTTTTTCAAATCAGTGAACACACCATATTAAGCACTAACAATACAAGGTGACACGGAGCACAACCCCTTGTGGTGTAGATGTTGTCATAGAGGGAAGAAATGTTTTTAGTATAAAAATCAGGAAAAACATTAACTTATAAGTAGTATTTTGACAGTAAAACGTGTTTCTTTTGGCATATGGAGACATATCAACTTATCCTAAACCACAAAAAAAATTCACAATACGATTTGGCTGAGTGTACATTCAGAAGAATCATTTTGCCTTCAAAGTTATTCGAGATATACAGTAGCTTAAACATTTTTCACAATGATTTTAATTTCCTGCTGTGTATATTGGAGGTATAATAGTTTCTCCTGCAACAACAACATGATGGATCATACTTGTGTTTCCCAGTTGGACAGGGTCCTCAGTCAAGATTATGTACTTATTTTATGTTATTGAGTGCTATATAGATATGAATATCTCAAATGAAATTTTGTAGTACAATACTTGTGCAAAAATATGCCCATTTTTTAGACTTTGTGCTTTGAATGGCTGTAATTTAATATATTCAACATGTTGGATGTATGTCTCTTTGTACTAGAGGGCCACACTTAAGTTTCTTATTGCTGATATCATCATTCCATTGATTATTTGATTGGTTCTAATAATGTTCTAATAAAGGGGTTTAACATTGGAAAATTCAGAATTTGGAAATAAGAAATATAATAATAAATTCACTGTTCAAACTTTTGTGTGACTTTACCTTGTAAAGGGGGTACAGTATTCATGTTTCTCTGTTCTGTAGATGTTTTATACCCAAGAAAAAATCCCTGCTTTTATCTTCCTGATATGTCCAAAATGACCCAAGGCCCATTTTTCTAGTTTTTACTTGCTCACCACATAATCCAAGGCTTTTATTCTATTACGGGGAACTTATGGATGGAACATTCGGACATTTCTGCTTTCTGTCCAATACTTCCGAAGTGTCTGAGTTTTTTCTTTGTGGTATAAAACCTAAGGAAGGAGACACTCTTGTCTCCTAATAAACTTGAAGGGACAGACTGTGAGAGTTTATGGAGGATTTATGGGTTTGTTTGGCTCTATCCTCAAAGTCAGTGTACTTCAGAGGATTTGTTTTTTTAAGCAGATTGTGAAAACTGATTTGTGTGTTTTCCATCAACTGAAGTATAAATCTAATTTATTTCACAATGTATAGCTACATAAGCCATATCACACACGTTCGTGATCTTCTCTTATGTGATGCAGGGAAACATGCTGTAACAAAAACAAATATGCATACTTATTGCTGACTTATCAGAATCAAAATCAGAAATACTGTAATAATATTATTACATGTAAAGAGCCTAAACTGTGTTTAGATTTGGCTCAAAATGTAAAGAAAAACTAAACCTGGGAATTGAGGAACATGAGATGCTATTTAAGGATATTAAATCAGAAGCTATATCCTGTGGGCATGCGAGCCAATCCTCAGCAAAGATAAGAATCCACCACTTGAATCCATCTCCTGATAAGTGGTGCTGTAGGGGACTGATCCACTGGAAAGATTTCAGGAAAGCATTTCCCACTTACTATAACTGTGCAGCCAAAGGAAGCAGTTCACAGGGCTTTTTCTGAAGGGGCGTAGCACTAGCAATTATCAAAATTTATCATGCAGATGGTAATCGGCCTGGGTTTGGAAAACAAATTTTAAAGCTCCCTTTAGAGCAGGGGCGTCCAACCTGGGGGTCTTCCTCGACCACAGGGGGTTTCTTAAGCTTTGGATGTCACAGAGGCTTGTTGGAATTAGAGCATTAGGACTCTTTCTGGATCTTTAAAAGTCTGTGTGAAGTTAAGTGCTTAGAGTTTGCTTTTGTAAGCAATTGTGTCTTTCTTATGGAGTTCCAAGACGTTCAAAGAGAGCATTAATTACTTTTCACAAGCACTGCTAGGCTGTTGGATAGCATTCATTGAGAATGCATGACATTTCTAAAATTAGACCAGTAGACTAGATGTAGATACCACTTCCTAAATTAAACAGCATGTAATAAAATGTGTGATGGTACAGAGTCTGTATTTGTAACTAGCCTAAAAAAAATCTCCATTTTATTCTTAAGTTCAGGGCACTTTAATAACGGGGAAGCATGAAAATTAACCCTCCCCAACAAGGCAAAGATGCCAGCTTAGAGAAGACAAAACATTTAATAATCTTATACTTTTATTCATTTATTTAAGTGTAAAAATAGTGATTACTAGTGATCACTATAGTGATTACTAGTGATTATTAGTGGAGTTGGTAAGTGTTGCTGCTTGTGTGACTTTTTATATATTGTGTAAGAGACCAGAAAACGATGATAAACAGACAATCCTAATGTCAATGCTACAACCCTATAAATGTGTATACACACACAAGTCAAATTTGCAAATAGGGATTTGAGAAAGGGGTCAAATTAAGCTACATTATTGTTATTTTTTCATCTAAAATGGTCAAATATGAATTCAAAGTCAATTTCAGAAGGATTTTATCAAGAAAATACCTGGTTATGACTTATTTCACCTCCATAAAGAGGGTTAAACAAATATACAAAAAAAACAGGCCTCCCAATGTACCACAATCAGCTGAACCAAAGTAAGTAGAGCATTTTAAATAACTAATTGTACCTCTCTTATATTTTATTGAAAATAGTTTTAAAAAGTAATGTATGAGGCAGCTAATGAAAAGACTAGAGCAGAGGCAGTGAATCCTTGTTTTATCTTACTGGAAAAGATGGGACACAGAAAATGAAGCCTTCCTCCAATCGAAGCAACAGAAGATCTATTATTTAACCGAAAAAAATAAACTCATGGATGTTTTTTGGGTAACACAAAGTTTTATCAGACAGTAAAGATCAATTGTTTTGAGAAACTATGACAGAATATATTTTTAGACAAGATTAGGCTTTTTTTCTGGTGGGAAAAAGAGCAGCGGTCTCTGTCGTGGTGTCTGTGATTTTAAGAAGCAGCACCAAAAGTACAGCTTCTCTTGTAATTTTAAGGTCTGGTTTTCAATATGTTTGATTACAAAAATAGTTTCTAGATCACATCAAACAAATAATCTGCAATGTTTTACTTTAAATACAACTTCTGGAAGATTTGTATTCTGTGGAAGAAAAGTTGGCTCACCCCATGTGTCAAATAATTTTCAAGCTGCCAAAGTTGACAAGCATTTGTCAAAGGAGGGAGTGTTGGACCTCTATTTTTGAAGCACAAAGGAGAAACAGGTTGTTATGTCTCATCATAGGACAGATGTAGGCAGTCAACAGTGGGTGTTTGTTTTGTTTTCCTTAATGGAAACAAAAATGTAGTGGAAAATTTATGTATTATTCTTTTGTTTTGTGGGTGTATGAGCACACAAGCACAAGCTGGCTTGGAGGCGGGGAGTAGGAGGCAGCATTGTGTAGAAATACATTTTGAGACTGACAGCAAAACAGGTTGGAAATCGCTCCTTTAAATCGGTAAAATAATTGGCCCAATGCTGAGAGAATAGGAGATTACTGAAAATGATGGGATCCATACGCACATACACTCCTCTAGTCTGTGGTTTTATGCATGAGCGAACCAGCCAAACAACATTTTAATCACTTCAATAATGTAGAGCATGAAATGGATCAGTTTTAGGGACAATCGTCTTTAATCACATTTTCTAAATGTTAGGCGTTTTTCTGCACTCATTGAACATTCGTCAATTAGAAAGAGGCTTTTTGACTTTAACATCCTTAAAAGGGCAACCCTGCTGTCAGCTTGGTAGTAGAGAGAGTAAGGAGAAGATTGATTCTTTGATTGAGCAGTCACAATTACTCATCAACACGGTGGTCAAAATGACAGCAGCATTTCATGGTCAGAGTTCAATTGACATGACCCAAAGTATAACTCTTTCTGCAGCATGTGGTAACAGACACATCATCCTACTCCTAATATGTTATTTTTTCATTGCTTGGCACCACTGTTACACATCTACTGTAGTGTTACTTTTTACATGCCCTGGTCTTTGTTTGATTTCTGTCTCATTTGCGAAAGAAACACGGTTTTAGTTTGGTTCGGACAATGAAATAAATAGAAATAATTTTCAAAATAAAAATGGTGCTAATGGCTTTGTTAACATCTGTGATGTCAGGGTGACAAATGGGTAAAAAAGTCAGCTTCCAGTTACCCATCCTCTGTTGTAAAGCTAATAGATTTTTCACAAGGAAGAAAGGTTCTTATTTCATATTTTAGTGAAATAAATATTTACATGGAAGAAGCCTACAATTTCTGTTTTTATATGGGTGCCATTTCCTCTATATTTTGTACTTTTCTTATTCAATTTCTTCATGTGAAAAAGACTCATTTTCAGCAGAATATTTTAAACCTTATACTTGTACCAATCTAAGAAATGTTTTGTACTTGCTTTGATTAACAATGATGTTTTTATATGAGTGGAATGTTTATCTGATATAAGTTTGACTTTCATTTGCTATTTAAAAGTTGCTTTTATATCTAAAAGCTTATTGTGTGGTATTTTCAATGGAACAAAAAATCTTAGGTGACCTATATGGAGGGAATACATCCATATTCCAGCAGAAGATGGTTAAATGTGTAATTAATATTACATTGATATCCAGAGCATAAAACGCCTTCAGGCCGGATACTGTTCCAGATATAAAAAAAGCTTAAATTATTACATTTGTGTCACTTTAAAAATGTATATATGATCACTGGAAGGAAGGTTATTTTCCTCCTCTGTATTTTCGATTTGATAGTCTATTTCCAGTGCTTGTTTTTTATTCATTTGCAACTTGTTTCTTGTTTCTCCAGAGAGTGAATTCAAATTTAATAATAATAAGTAAACTTTAACTTTCAGTTGTTGTTTTTTTTTTTTTTTTATAACTTTGTGTTTTTTTTCATCCAGTAATAGAAAAACAATGCACGATTTAAAGACCAAACTGACCTTTACCGTAAATTTCCCACAATTCTCTTTTATTATCTTCCACTCTTCGATCACTGGGACTTGGTTCATTGGTTTCCTCCATGAGCACACCAACTCCATTTATGTTGTGCCCACATGTTCTGGCCTTATGTAGTCGTCCTCATTTTGCTTTCAGCGGTGCCCAGTATGATTCCCTGCAGGACGGACTCACAGATGGACACAGTTGGGGTTCCACAGACTGCCTGGCTGCCACACCAGCCTCACGTCTCATCATGGCCCTCACAGACTGGCAGCACATCACACAGTCACATCAGGAAGATTTCTCATTTATCCATGTGCAGGAAAATTTTTTAAAAACTAATTTGCTTTAGCTGTATATCTGCTCTGGTTTAGTGCTTTTGAGACTAATTAACATCCAGGGTTGATTATTTAAGTTTTCATTTACTCATTTGACATATATGTAATTCTTGTTGAGTTTCAGATGATTAATTCTAAGTTTAATAAAGGGCTGTATCACAATGTTTTTGATACAACTTAAAGTAAACACTCAATTTGAAATGACCATGGTGTTAAGGATTTAGGAAATATACAGAAATTGGATTTTATTCCTGCCTGAGATGGTGAACAGCTAAGCTCCTGTGCCTATGAATTGGACCTCAACACTGAAAAATTTAAAAGATACGAGATTAGAAAAGTAGAAGCTATATTAAACTTTCAGCTCATGTCCAGTAATAACTAAATGATCCAATTCCATCTCGAAAGAATTGTGACTCCAACTTTAAGTAGCAAGTATTTTAGAAAGACAGAGTTGTAAGCATAGCATCAAACCTTGTGGTTGCTGTGATTTTACATTGTTACATTTGAAATTAAGTCTATTAAAATGTTTGTTGTTTTTTGGTTGTGTAATATTAGTGTAGTTCTTTTATACCCAGATGAGTACTTTTAAAGCTAAAGACATAAAATAATATCTAAAATGTTCCCATTTATTTTGTCTTCAATATATTTTTTGTCTTAAAAGTAAAAAGAAATTTGAAGAAAAATTCCAAATTCTGTACGTTTTCTAAATCCTTAACATGATAATCATTTCAAATCAAGTGTTTACCTTTAGTTGTACCACAAACATAATACAGCTATTAAACTTTAAATTAATCCTCTAAAACTATGAAAGACTGACATATATTTGCAATGAGTGGATGATAGCTTCATTAACCTACCATGGATGTTAATTAGTCTCAAAAACAATAATCAGAGCGGCTATGCAGCAGCGGCAAATTAGTATTTCAAGAATTTCCCTGCAATGGATTTAAAGATAATAAAGGAAAAACTTCTTGTTCAATTTCAGCTTTACTTTCATTTTTGGAAAGATAAAATTATTTTGCCCCTACTATACAAATAGATGCATGTGACTGTGTTAATAGATTAATAAAACATTAGACATCTGTCTCTAATGTACTTAAGCTGCAAAAACTGGCATTCATGTTTAAAATACACAAGTATATTTCCTCAGTATATGGGCTAAAAGCTATGTTGACTGCTACTGTAAACATAGCTTTCATGAAGTCATGCACTTAAACAAAAGAGATACTGTTGACCTCTGACTGATATCCAGCTTTCCATGCATTCTCAGTTGATCAGCTTGGTCCACTGGCAGCCTCTTCAGTAGTTGGTCATCCACTCTCGTCGTATTTACAAGATCTCTTTTGTCTTCCTAAAACCATCAAAGGTTTGGTGGTTTTATATAGGTGAGATCTCCATTGAGGACCAACAACTGAAATAATTTCAGCTAAATATGTACATTTCCTCAAGCAACAACCCTCTTTGTATTTATGGAGACACTCTCTAACTTCTTATTAGAGACTTTTTTACATTTGTAATGGTTCATACATGTAATTACCTCCAGCTAACGGTAAAGAATCACTTTGATAATTGAAAACAACTCTTTAAAAAAAGAAATGTGTTGGCAATCACTTTTTAAGTTTATCTCTATATGAATGTCTAGTTCCCACAAGACCTGACTGAAGTAAGCGACTCTGGAAACTCTCTGTATTGATAGTATTCCGGTAAAGAGCATTACCTAGGAGCAGCTTTACAAGCAGCAATACAAAGACTTTATTTCTCAGTTTCTGGGTTTTTTTGTGAGCTATCGCTTTGTCAAGTGATGATAGATGATGTCTTCTTAAAAACGTATAAAGCAAAGAGAGCTGGTATCGGTATAGATCTATATGAGGTAAGAGGCAAAATTCAGGTAATTAAACAGAGTCCTTTTTTCAATGAAAGTAATTTATAATTGTTTGTATCGGTCTCATAAGGTCTTCATTTGCAGTCTCAATATTGGAATTATTGTAAATTTAAAATGTTATTAGCATTTTTTACTATATATTGCTATATATATGCTTTTTCTTTATTTTCATAGATTTAATGCTCAAATTACCTTTAGTGAAACATTTGAAAACTTCCTAACTGCTGATAAAGCGATCAGAACAAATCCAAACAATTAGAAGGCTTATGTTTCCTTGGCCACACTGGTCATTTCAATACATAGTAACTAAGATTGCCCTCTGTTCTTATTTTCACAATGTAATGAAAAACTCCTGTTTACTTTTTCATCGTATTTCATTTTTAAACCACTTAACCCTTTAAAGCTTGAACCATGAAATAATTGACAGAAAATTCAAATTTTTAAATGTTAGAGTTGTCATTGAATTCTATGAAAAATTACGAAAAAAAAAATACATTTTGTATACGTTAAATTCGATCATTATTTGCATCAACTTTGATACATTAGGCATTTCTCTATAATCTTTTATACATTTTCTGTTCCCTACATATTTCTGATTTATTAAGTCAGGTTCTTAAGAGTGAAAATATCTCACTGATGATGCAGAGGTCTCAAAAATTCATGTATCAAATATGATACACTTGGCTTTAAAGGGATAACCCAACAAAATACAACCACTTACGGTTCTTTTGTGTGTCATCAATAAGGTGAAAAGCTGCTTCTGGATTCATTGTACCATAACAATGGGTGAACAGTACCGGGAAGGAGAAAGGGTGAAATCATTCTGTAACTTCCTATAGAAACTTAAACTCACAGAGACATAAATCAGAACGCTAGCTAGATATAAAGACTAAACAGTTGTAGCTCCAACTTTTTGTAACAGTTTTTTTCTACTCAGTTTCATTATGACTAAAAATTAGTTGGACATTTTCTGTATTCCCTCTATGTGCTTCATTAGTCAAAAGAAAAATCTTTTTTGGTGGGTAAAAAAAGCTCTAGAGATTATTTTTTAAAAAGTTTTCTCAAACCTGAATCATTTATTTATCTCTGTTGCTTGAGGCTCAGAAAATTCCTCCATTGGTTGATGTATAGGTGTATTAATTTTCCTTTTCATGTTAATTGTTGGGAGGCAAGACATTTATGAATAATTTCTGTGAAATTAACACCCCATGCAGTGCTGATGAAACATTTTGCCGAACTATAGAGGATGGATCATGTTTTAATTATCTTTCAGTTTCCCCTAAAATTGGGAATGAAGAAATGTGTTCTAACTTAAGCCATGAGGTTTTCTCTGATTAGTAATTTGATCACAAATCGTAAAAGGCATCTCCTCAATCTGTTTGTCCCAGATTGATGACTTTAGGCAGAGGTCATCAGTTTGCGCCCTCCAGATGACCATCGAATTCTCTCTTGAAATTAACCGTTCACTCTGTCGCTGCTCCAGCTGCTGTGCAGAGGCCACAGCTCTTTATCTAAAAAGTGATGACCTTGAGTTAAAGGCACAGTCTCTGGTGGCTCCTATAACAAGGCCAGCATTTGGCACTGGAACCAGACTTCTCCCCAGTGGGAAGGAGAAAGGAACCAGACCTCTGGCTGTCATGATAATTGGCGAAAGGCACCTCAATCATACAGAAGCTCTTGCACACTGACATTCATTACCTTTAATAGTATTTTCTCCATCACTCCATCACTATCTCCTATTCTCCTGTTCTCTCTGTCACACTTTTCCCCTCATTTTGTTTGTGCCTTCACCTCATCAGGCCTCCCACCGCCATCCCTCGGGTCACTATGCAAGGTCTCTATGCCGCCGTTATCCGTGGCACCTTGAGAGATAAAGTCACTCCAGATGACTGATGACCGCTGGTCCAAGCGGGGATGAGAACCAGTTTGTAATGACACAGATATGCCTTGTGCTATTTATTCAGTCTCAAGGCTGTGTGTGCACCCGTGTCAGGTCACAAGCTGGATCAGCAGCGGCATCATGAGGTTCATCATAAAGGCCCTTGTAAATAAAACAAATGTTCTTTCATGCAACATTTACAGAATAGACTGAGATAAAACCATGTCCTTAAGATGAATAGGTGAGAGTTTTATCAGCATTGAGAGTGGACATTCAGGAAAACTGCCTGAGATTAGATTTTTTTAATAGCTGTTTATGATTCTGCAGTGACTGGAGCAGATAATGACCAGCTGTGGGCATCACTCTCCTGGTGTCTCAGGGACCTCTTCGGCAAACTAACTAATCTCATTATGGCACTTTACAGATGCAGCTTACTCACTAGTGAGTTTCACCTGATAGCCTCCCATGGTATGCTGGATAAACTGACAGTTTGGCCACAGTCAGGCTCCAGTTGGAGAACGGAGGTCAACAGGCTCACTCAGACGGTGTGCTGCTGTTCATATTTTACCTGAATTATTCAGCACCTCTTAACTTTCTTCTCCCTCAGGTTGTTTTAAAAGTGCATAACAAGAGAAAGCTAACTGTGTCACAGATTTCTGAAACACACATAGTGTTGAATTTATTCAGGTTGTGTGCTTTATATAAGGCCCTGCACTTGTAAAGGAAATTCTAGATTGGTAGTGCTGTCTTACACTCGCAATGCAATACCCACAGTAGGTTTAGCCAGAGGCATTATTGTAATCATTTGTACTGGAACTTGTTTTAGCCATTTTAAACATTGCAGGATATTGATTACCAATTCAAAACACCTCTATACAGGAAATGTAGTGGCCAAAGGTTAATCAGATTAAAAAACAACTGCACTTTAAAAGTTAAAATTCAAGTTAAAATTCTGCCATTATGTTTTTTTAGTTTTAATGTATTCAGCAATACAACAAACCAAAAGTATCTCAATATGTTTTATGTGGAAGTTCCATATTATTTGCATCATGAAACATGAATTAAGATAAACCTACAGGAAATTGTGGTTGAATATTTAAGCTGCAATGTAGCACTCTATGAAAAGAAAGAAAACTGTTGTTTGAAAATTTTCAGACTTTGAAAAAGGAGATTGTTGCTAAGAGAAGCCTCAGAGAACCCAATGTTCAGCCTGACATGGTGTTGGGCTTCAAAGGTTTATTGAAAGTTTATGATACTGCTAGACCAGGGGTGTCAAAGTGGTTCCAGAAAGGGCCGTGTGGTTGCTGGCTTTCTTTCCACCCAAGCAGTAGCACACCAGACTCCATTCATCCCATCAAGTCATCAGGTTAAGACTAGACTCACCTTGATGAGATAAATGGCGTCTGGTGTGCTACTGCTTGGGTAGAAAGAAAACCAGCAGCCACACAGCCCTTTCTGGAACCAGTTTGACACCTGTGCACTACAGTATATGTCCCGTAGTCCATTCGAAGTGAGAGAAAAACATATTTTCTAACCTTAACAATAAGGAGGTTACTGGTCTGTCAAAGAAACAACTGAAAATTCTTTATAGATCTGTTTTTCTCCATCACAACCAAGCATGACTATGAACACTAAGGACAGGAGAAAATATTATGGGTCCCACTTTACATCTGTGGCATGGTGCACACTACAGAGGGCCTGGGCGGGATTTGATCCCAAGGCTCCCGGGTGAAAGTCATACGCATCAACCAGTGAGCCAAAGGGATATCCCCCTAGGCCAAGTAGCCAAGGCGCATGATCTATTGGAGACATTGTGACAGGACCCCACACTGTCACACATCCATGCAAGAATAGTACACCTTAAAGGTGAAAGAGTCTGTAAAACAAATGATCACTCTTCCCTTATAGTCTATAAAGTAGAGGGAGGTCTTAATTCTTTCTAAACTTAAAGTGTTGCAAGTAAATATACAATATTTAAATTTGTGCAAGTTATAGAACTAGACTGATTTATAACGGTGCACCTTGAGCTACAGCCAAAGTTCTGATAAGAATTAAAGGGAGATCACATTCCTCTTATTTTAGCTTCCCTTCAGTGTGTTAGGTCAAGAATAGAGTTTAAAATATTCCTTCTCACATATACAAACATAAAAAATCAGGCTACATTTTATATTAGAGATCTGATTGCTACCTATGTTCCTAACAGAGCGCTTCACTCTTAATGTGCAGGTTTATTAGTTTGCTGCAGCTACATCTCTACTGGCTTGTTTCTGTATGTTGTGTAAGTAGTGTACTTACATTGCTATATTACCTGAATTGATAGATTACCTTGATGAATTCCAGTTGTTGACAATCGGGTAGAACTTAAATGGGAGCAGCTTACCAGAGCAAGGCACCAGATAATAGTTGCACTCAGTGGGTGTGTTTGATTTCAGGGCATGCGTCTTCTAAGGACCAATTCTACCTGGACTGGGTCCTTCTAGGGCCGTGAAAATAAGGAGGCCGGAAGAGTTTTGCTATAGAATCAAACTGGTCCAGTCTTTTCTGTCTTTCACCGCCTCTCATTCAGCATACCCTCTGTTGCCTTGCAACTGTTCAGTTGATAAACAAATCAGCCAAAGAACAAAGGCCGTATTACTTACCAATGTTCTGTTGAGTAATTTCATTGTTGATGAGCTTCAGCTTCAGAACCATCATCACACACAATGTCAGCCAAATCCATTTGCACAGTCACAGATAAAACCTTTCAATAAACCAATTATTACCCGACATATATCTGACTTGATAACCTTTTGAAAAATATATTTTCATTAATTTCAGATGGAACTATTCTCTTAGTTTTATTACATTTAACTGCATTTGCAATATTCACCAATGTCCGTTACCATTTCCCCTTTCCTCTGATGCTGAAGCAGCCGGCTTGCTGAACTTGCAATGAATCATGGGATAACCAAGGCTCCGAAAGATATATACCGATATATACCTATATACCTATATACCTACTTTGCTTGCATGTTTGGATTGTTTTGGTTTGTTTTACCCCTTTAACAGCCGAAGCACACTGGACTGAAGGTGGTTGTCTAAGGAGACGGAGCGCACTAATTGCGCTCCGCAGTTGCTGCACTCAGTTGTCAGCAGAGATTGATTTAAGCCTTAATAAAAGGAGCCTAGATGAAAGGAGGGGCAGAATTGATCCTGCAGGGGACAGAAACGGACATGCTGTGTGCAAGGGGCTGATAGGATCCGCACGCCAAGCACAGGGTACCGCATGGTGAACATACGGCCAGAAACAAAAGATCAGTGCAGAGGTTCCCCTCTATCCGCGCCTGTAAGTAGCGCTCCATCTCGATCAGAGTATCGGCAAAGAAACACTTTGCAGCAGTGATGCTGCCGTTTTGCTGCCAATGCTTGTTTCCTCTAGCTGAATTGGTCTGAAAGAGGGCATAGCACGCTGAAGAGTTGAACAGTACTGGAGAGTCAGCTGTGGATTGAAAAGAGTGTGGATCGCCTCCCCCAGAACCAGCATAATATGTGGAGTCCAACGTCTGGCCACTGTTGGTGACTTACAGGCAATAAGGGAATCTTGGATTTTAACTTTAAAAGGAACTGATTTTTTCATTGTGCAACAATAACTATGGTGTTAGCTGGAGAGGAAAAAACTTTGAAACTGACTGATTTGCTGTTTGCGTTTTGAGTGTTCTGCTTCCCCTTGGGTCAAAGATTGAGTGCGGGGTGATATTGGCCACATAATGGACCGACAAATCCAGCCTTTGCAGGATGCAGCCGCCGAATCTGAACACAGTGAGTGTGTTCCCTCTATGGTTCCTGGATTGTTTTTTTTCATTTGTTCTGGCTTTGACTACTTGCTGCTCCAAGATCAAGCTCTCTGCCAGGTTCTGATCCTCACACACTCCCCACTAGTGATGGCAATTATGAAGCCCTATTAACCACTGAACCAGTTTGACACACTTGGCCAAAACTCAACACCATGCTCAACACGGTACAGTTTGGAATGGCAGCATCTGCTGGATGGCTGTGATAACTAGAATGGAGCGGGTATCCTAATTTTCGCATTATTTTACAGCTAAACTCATTTGTTTCGTTATAATAGTATTGATAAAGATAATATACAGTGGGGCAAAAAAGTATTTAGTCAGCCACCTATTGTGCACGTTCTCCCACTTGAAAAGATGGGAGAGGCCTGTAATTTTCATCATAGATATACTATGAGAGACTAAAGGAGAAAAAAAATCCAGAAAATCATATTGTCTGATTTTTAAGGAATTTATATGCAAAATATGGTGGAAAATAAGTATTTGGTCAATAACAAAAGTTTATCTCAATACTTTGTTATATACCCTTTGTTGGCAATGAGAGAGATCAAACGTTTTCTATAAGTCTTCACAAGGTTTTCACACTGTTGCTGGTATTTTTGCCAATTTCTCCATGCAGATTTCTCCATCTTCTCTAGAGCAGTGATGTTCTGGGGCTGTCGCTGGGCAACACGGACTTTCAACTCCCTCCAAAGATTTTCTATGGGGTTGAGATCTGGAGACTGGCTAGGCCAACCACTCCTTTGTTACCTGGGCGGTGTGCTTGGGATCATTTGAATGCTGCAAAACTCAGCCACGTTTTATCTTCAATGCCCTTGCTGATGGAAGGAGGTTTTCACTCGACATTTGACGATACATGGCCCCATTCATTCTTTCCTTAGATCAGTCGTCCTGGTCTCTTAGAAACAGCCCCAAAGCTTGATGTTTCTGTCATGTTGCGGTTTTTAAGCTGTTTAGCCCACATGCAGAACACCACGACACGAGAAAGGACGGGCTTTATCTGCGACACATGGAACGTGGGATGAACCTTGAGGGAGGCAGGTAGACGGAGACAGACAGCTGAGGGACTGATGACGGAAACAATGGGAAATGGACCGATGAAGCGGGGTGAGAGTTTCTTAGACATGGATTTCAAGGGAATGTCACGGGAAGAGAGCCACACCTGCTGACCAGGGGAGTAATTAGGAGCTTGTCTTCGCTTGCAATCAGCCAGGCGTTTGTTCTGGGCAGCGGTGCGATTGAGACTATGGATTGTGGATTTCCAGACCTTTTGGCAATGGCGGATGTGGTGTTGAACTGATGACACGGAGATTTCTTTTTCTTCAGAAGAAAAAAGCGGAGGTTGGTACCCTAGTGATGATTCAAAGGGAGAGAGGCTGGTTGCAGATGATATGTGAGAGTTGTGAGCGTATTCCACCCAAGGCAGGAACTGGACCCAATCAGGAGGATTAGTTGATATGAAGCAACACAGGGTGGATTCTAACTCCTGATTGAGCCTTTCTGTTTGTCCGTTTGACTGCGGGTGGAATCCAGAGGTGAGAGAAACTGATGCCCCCAGGGCAGCACAGAAATTTCTCCAGACTTGGGATATGAACTGGGGTCCCCGGTCAGACAGGATGTCGGCTGGGATTCTATGGAGACGGAAGACATGTTTGACCAGGAGCTGTGCAGTTTGGAAGGCTGATGGTAACTTACGTATTGGGTATGGTGTTCTTTGGATGACTCAGCAGCAACTCAGCATTCTCTCTCCTCCAAACACGACGGGTAGAATTTTTACCAAAAAGTTATATTTTGGTTTCATCTGACCATATGATATTCTCCCAGTCATCTTCTGGATCATCCAAATGCTCTCTTTCAACCACCATGCATGGACAACCATATTTTGCAAATAAATTCTTTAAAAATCAGACAATGTGACTTTCTGCATTTTTTTCTCCTTTAGTCTCTCATAGTTCAGGTAAATTACAGGCCTCTCTAATCTTTTTAAGTGGGAAAACTTGCACAATTTGTGGCTGACTAAATACTTTTTGGCCCCACTGTAAAAAAGTAATAAAACTTTTGAAATTGCAATATGATAATCAGTCCTTCCAATGCATAACAACTATGCGATGGTGTGGTTCTGTCACCTTCTCCCCAATTCCCCAATTGTCCTGGAATCTTAACGGTCTGAGGTATTCACTCAGTAGTTCATCATTTGGGGCCATCTTCTTGAAGTACTCATGGAGTTTGGATGTTTCATCCTGGATAGTGGCACTGATGCTAACGAGTCCTCGGCCTCCCTCTTTCCGCTTAGTGTATAGCCTCAGGGTGCTGGACTTGGGGTGAAACACTCCATGCATTGTAAGAGCTTTCTAGTCTTGATATCTGTGGCTTCTATCTCCTCCTTCGGCCAGCTTATGATCCAAGCTGGGTATTTGATGACTGGCAGTCGCACGTGTTGATGGCTCGGACCTTCTACTTACCATTAAGCGAACTTCTCAGAACTTGTCTTACCCTTTTGAGGTATTTGGTGGTGGCTGACTTCCTTGCAGCCTCCTCATGATTTCCATTACCCCGTGGGATCACAAGGTACTTGTAGCTGTCCTGGATATCTCCAATGTTGCCAGGGGATTCAAGCCTATGCAGAACAGCAGTGGTGACAGTGCATCCCCTTGGTTAATGTCGCACTTGATGTTGACTTGGGCAATTGGCTTTGAGTTGGTCTCTAGGGTCGTCTTCCACATTCCCATGGAGTTCTTTATGAAGGCAGTTAGTGTCCTGTTGATTTTGTACAGATCCAGGCATTCTAGTATCCATATGTGTGGCATCGAGTCATATGCTTTCTTGTAGTCAATCCAGGCGGTGCACAGGTTGCTCTGCCTTTTCTTGTAGTCTTGGGCTCTGTCGACTAGTAGCTGGTGCTTGGCTACCCTGGTGTTACTGCCATTTCTCTTCTTTACCTCACACGTATTGGCCTATGTGCCTACTTATCTTAGCCACGATGATACCTGACAGGAGTTTCCACGTTGTGCAGAGACAGGTTATTGGGCGGTAGTTGGATGGTTCATTTCTGGGGGTCCTTCGTGATTAGGACTGTCCTGCCCTGTGTGCCATCACTTAGCAGCTCGGCCATTTGTGCTGCTAGGCGTTCATGGAGTGCAGCTAGCTTTTTCAGCCAGTACGTATGGATTATATCAGGGTCCGGTGTGGTCTTAGACACTCTTTCTTGGATGTCTGCCATTGAGATGGTTACTGGTTCTTGTTCAGGGAGGTTGCTGTGGTCAGCTCTTAAGTGCACTAGCCATTGGGCATCTGTGTTGAGCGATGCTTCTCTTTCCCATATGCCCTTCCAATATTCTTCCATCTTAGCTGTTGGTGGGTCTGTTTTGTTGTTACTTCCCTGCCACTGAGAGAACACCTTTGCTGGTTCAGCGTAGAATATCCTGTTTATTCTCCTGGCTTCTGCTTCCTTGGTGTATCTCTTCAGTTGGGTGGCCAGGACTGTTAGTCTTTGTTTGGCAGTTTGAAGTGCTTCAGAAATGGACATCTTGTTGTGTTTCCTCTATTCCCATTACTGTTCTGTAGCTCTGTTAGTTGGCTAACTTCTCTCCGTATATATATATATATATATATATATATATATA
>JAUZNJ010034731.1:0-12567 GCA_034780135.1 Jordanella pulchra | reverse complement strand
TATGAGGGATTGGCCAATGACTTAATCAAGTCATGATCTGTCATTTTGTTTTTTAACGAAACAGCATATTTACGATACTTGCTTAAACTCAGATATATATTAAAAAAAAAATACATAAGGTATAAATGTTCTATTACAAACTGGTTTGAAAAACTTGCTCTATTCTTTCATTTGAATATTTTTTTTATAGACGTTCACCTCATCACCATTAACATTCTTGAGCCTCACCTTCTCCCTCATAGACATTCAAAAACAAACGATCACCCATAGCCCCGAAACTCTTACATTTCTGAGAGCAGATTCTTTTCTGCTTTTCTCAAGGCTCCTGAACTATGAGTAATTATTTAGTAGAAGTACAATGATTTCACAAAGATGGCTGATTTCAAGCTGTAAAGTTCCATAATTATGTGTGTCAGTTTTCTGATAGATCTACTCTATTTACAAAGTCCATATTACGCAGCTTTAATTTTTCAAAACTTGTCTGTCTGAGAATCTTTTAACTCACAGCAGACAGGTGTGTGAAGGTTACTCTATTCTGAGGTGTTTGAATATGTGAAAGGGTAGCTGTATGAATGCTGTGCGTGGTTGATCTCTGTGAAAAAAAAAAGATATTAGTTGATTGAAGGCTAAAAAAGAAACTAGTTGATAATTTCATAACAGTTTAACTTTTATACTAATACTAACACCACCATCCTTGGCCCTTACAAAAACATAATGAATTCCACATGTGTTGAAAGGAATTTCCATCTTTCACATGCATTTCCCATTTCCCACATAAAAAAAAAAAATCAAACAAACTTCCCACAAAATTCCCATCTTCCATGCATAGGTCACATTTCCAGGTTGTTGAAGGGCTCTGCTCATGTATTCCAAGTTCCATTCATCTCAAGGCATTTCACAGAGACAATTCCATCAAACCACACGGACAGTTTAGATAAAAAGGTTTCTATCTAAGGAAACCCAGCTAAGTACAATACTACTTGATTTTGCAGAATTTGCTTCTCTTTGATGAATATGCAGATCACATTCTGATGACCAGTTTGAGCAAATTCACACAAATAAAATAGTTCATGCCTGCTACTGATGCTTGTAGCCCAAGATACTTGCAATAAATTTCTGTGTTCTGGGTGATATGCAAAGATTGCTGCGCAAATGTGAAGACGTGGAAATCATTATGGTTCTGCCCATTAAATTGGGCATATTGCATACTCTACAGGTGGTAAAAGAAACATGAGGTTCTAAGCCATTTAGTCGGAGGAAATAATGATAAAAATTACTTCTGGAAATAAAAAGTATGATGCTGAATGATATTTATAGAGTACTTTACATTAGTAGCCTATTTCTAAGTCCTAAAAACACCAGAAAAAATAAAATACTGAAAATAACTATGGTTAAATCTAAAAAAAAAATAATAATGTCACAGAACATTAGAAAGTTATCTTGGCCTCTTATGCAAAACTGTGCCCATAGTTCAGACTTGGTTTGTAAAACCACTTTGACTGTGGTAACCGTTTACATCTGTGTATCCTCCACCCATGAATTTGTTTGGTTTGGTCATTAGTGCATCATATATTATATTTTTCTATTAATATAATTGCTGTTATTTTGTTAAACAATTATTATAATCATTACTTTCATTTGTAAGGCTAAGATGTTATCTTTCCTTTAGCTGTCAATGTGTTAGAAGCACATCCCATTGCCTCAATTAAATAGAATGGAACTGAATTAGTTTAGAATGTCTTATCAGTTGCAAACAAAATTTTAGTAGATCACCGGTAACACACCCATGTAGTAATCAAGTGCAATTTTGTTTGTCCACTTATTTGGAACCTTTCAAAATTTAGGCCCTACATGTTTAATCTCTAATAAATGTTTGCAGTTAGAGCAGAAACCAACAAATGGGGTTTGAGTGCTTGAACCTGATGTCATAAATGTAGATAAGAGACCTCACAGAAAAAAAAAACTTTCCTACATGTTTAATTTCTAATAAATGTTTCCAGTTAGAGCAGAAACCAACAAATGGGGTTTGTCTGCTTGAACCTGATGTCATAAATGTAGATAAGAGACCTCACAAAAAAAAAACTTCTTGTTAAAATACTATGCATTTTAAACATTTGATATTTTAAAAAAAAAATTGTGTTTAAATCTGGCTACTTTACTAAAAAACTTTAAAAAAAAAACTGAACTATTTCAAAGTCACTTTTACATTTCTACTGTGGATATAGAAGAAGTATTCACCAGATTTATGCATTTTTTTCTGCTTTCACACTTGAACTTTCTCTTCAGTTTCTTTCACACATTTGCTTCACAGCTTTGGTTCTCTGCATAAAATGTGTTGTTACTGGCTGAAAATACAGTAAAGTGACGTTGGAGTGGAGCTCATAGAACAAGGGATAATGAAATCTACAGTGGAAATGATTATGCTGAGTTTTTGGCACATCAAAATTCGCTGACTGCCTTTAACTTCCTCTAAACACAACAGACATCATCCTCACTCATGTTTTGAAAAGGTGTGCAACATTTTAGTTGGAGTGACATGCCGTCACAATTTCTGATCATCTGGTATTCTTAGGTTCACATTGACAGCAAATGTAAAATAGGTGTGAATGATATGATCTAGCCTGTATTTTACTTTTTCAGGTCCTGTATCTATGTTTTTTAATTGTGACTCCAGTGGAAGCAACCAAGGTGGAGTAGGTGAGAATTCTGACTTTATCTGCCTTTCATTTCCATCAAATTTGTCACCATTTCATGTTGGCCAGCAGGAAACTGCAGCAGTTATAAAAAAAGACAGAAGATGAGATAGTAACAACCAAAATATATGTTAAAAACATCCTGAAAAATTTGCATTTCCCTTAACTTAAGCAGATAGATAAGATGACCTGTTATTGGAATGAGTATTTTTTCCATTAAAAAAATATTATGCACTTAAAAAGATAGTAGTATTGTTTTTTTTTTTTATTTTAAATGAAAATTGTCAGTATTCTGTGCTACAGTTACCTGACCATCTCCACCTACTCTGCTCTTAAACATTCCTCATCAGTTCCACCTGTACTCCTGCCTATATAAGCTGCCTAAGACCATAAGCTTGTGCCAGATTATTACAAGCCATTGGCGAGTCTAGTCCAGCGTACCTTTTTGCCTGACCCTTTGTTCCCCGATTCTCTGAGTCTGCCTGAACCCCGTCGGACCTGTCTGTATATCTGCTTTGACCTGTTTTCTGCCCCTGTGACTAGGACTCTGGATTCCATGAAGGATTCATCTGAGTCATCTGATCTCCTGGTTCTGACCCCTGCTCTGGATACAGTTGGCTCTGTTGTGGACTCTACTCCCAAACTACTGCAACCTTCCTCTCCACAAACTTCGAAGACACTCCCACACAGTGCTTTAAGGACAAAGCATTTATCTCATGCTTGCTTCTCCCTCTTTTGTAGTTGATCAGCCATATCGTATAGGTGTCATCATTTAGAGCCCATACCAAAAACCAGATCTGCAGACTGAATCAAAGGCTAAGTGGACCTGCTGGCTAACATCAGAACCATATTGCAGCAAAAAAGACCATTTGAAGCATTTTTCTCTGGTTTCAGGAAATTTCAGATGCTTGAAGAGGCTGGAGATGTGGAGCGTTTGAGTATAAAGACCTTTTCAGCTGTGAGCCTGTCATACTAAAAAGTTAATAATACTGGAGAAACTCAGCCTTCCTAAAAACAGAGATTAGCAGAGGTTAAAGGGTCTGGCAGAATAGTTAGGGAGAGATTTACAAGATGTTCCGTATGATACACCATACTGATATGTTTTGAGCTGTTGTTTATAAAGCTAAAACAAGCTTTTTTTCACTAGGGATTCCATTCCAACACTTATATATCATTAAAGGTGCTTTCAGACCAAATGTGTATTAAAGGCACTTCAGCTGTGTGAAGCTGACAGCCCACCAACATGCAAATAGACAGAATGGTTAGTGCTTCAATTGGTGCAGGCATAAGCAGTCAAAATAGTCATTTGTAAAAATGAAATAATAGAATTTAAAAAAGATCACGTGTGCTACTGTTTTTTTTTAGAGATATTAAATATAGTTTTGTTAGGTCATTCAGAGGTCAAATATCCTCCCATTAAGCTCAGAATTGAATGAAATGTATCGACTTTTTCAGTGCTGCTTTACTGTTTGCAGGTAAAACTCATTTGTGTTGATTTTTTGAACTGTTTTAGTATAGAATAACTTTTAATTTCGGCCATTGATGTCACCATCCAGTAGACATTTGTGCTGTGCTCACCTTAGAATATAAAGTTATTCCATAACATGACATATCATTCCTTTTGAATATAACATTGGGCATGTGTATCTTATTTAATGGAATGATTGTTTAGTATTTAGTAATTAACCACCCTCTCAGATCATTCAGTTTGGACCTACCATTACCTCTGATTGGTTCAACTCTTTTCAACTTCAGCCATCAGCGTTCCACTATCTCTCCACGCAGTGCTGTTGTTTGACAAAACCTCCGTTTTATCAAGTTGCAAGTCTCCGCAGTTTGCATAGGAATGATTGATCAAAGAGTTATTTTAGATTAATCCCCTCATGTCTGCTAGCTGCTAGCTCAGTAAAAGAAGGTTAAGAATCAAGTAAGTAAAGGTTATTGGTCTCTGATTTAAAAAGGCAGTATTTCCCAAATTATGTTTTATTTACCTCTTAACTTTCCATTGTGAATTGTTATACACATTCATGTTGCTCTAAATTAGTTAAAAATAATTTAACTACATTCCAAAGTGTTCAAGATAAACTTTGGCTCTCAAACATAAAATCCCAGCGAAACTGTGATATCATTGTGTCATTATATTGATTTTGGTTTTCAACCATGGCCAACTTCTTTGTGTACATAGTAGCTTAGTATACTTGTGTTCCAATAGAGTTTTTAACTTAAATATGTTTAACTTTGAGCTAAATATTTTTTTAATGAATGTTGAGATCTAGTGCCAAGGAAGTAAATAAAGGCGCCATTCTTCTGACATCACATCCTGCAACCAAGGTCATATAAGCAGGTGTCCATGTGCTAAGCGCCCTCTTTTCAGCCGCTGGCATTAGCCTGGTAAGGCAAGCTGACCATTTCAGCTAAAGCTATCCCAGTTAGCAACCATGGTCCTCCAGAGTAGTCTACTCGCTGGACTGAGAGAACAAAGCCTGCCCAGAGCCGACAGTTGTTTCCTGCGCTCAAAGCTGAACGCAGTGTTTTTCCTGCGATCCAAGCCAACACTTGGACACATTGTTTCTGAACACTTGCTTTACAGATGAGATCCAGTTCGGGGTCTTCTCACACCCCTGTTTTCCGGCTGCCACCCGGAGTCTGGGGCCTGGAGAAAGACCGCCTAGTCCGTGGTCTTGGCGGGAGGCTGCTGCGGGGCCTGGGTGGCCTGCCGGTGGCGGGGCTGTCACTTTTGCTCTCCCCAAAGGAGGATAGCGGTCTCGTCCCCACGGCTGCCGGGGGCTCCGGTATTGCGGAAGCTGGGGGACTTCCTTGGGGCTCTCCTCCTGCCTTGGTGGGGGGTCGGCCCCTCCTTGCCGCCTTCGTTCTGGGGGTCCCTTTGGGCGTCTGGGGCTTTGGGTCTCCCGGCGCTGGACTCGGTGCTCTCGGCCATTTCCAGAAAGTTTCTTGATTTAAAATATCAGTTCTCCTTAAAAAGCCTGAAAGAGTTTTACTATCCTTATATCCTTGTGTCACAAAATTGGCTTCTGTTGTGCACTTAAAACATTACAGCTGTTTTTCCATGTTTACTCTTGTGCTGTGTGCGACGACACTTTATTGTTCTTGTGTGCATGCAGGTCAGTTTAAAGCCGCACAGTTCAAACTGCAGTCAGATACAGGCCACATTAAACGTGATTGTAACAACTACACAAAAAATCTGAGTCCTAAAAAGATCTCCTTTCTAGCATTAAGACATGCACTGTGAACGTAGCCTCAGTGGACAGATGACCAGGTGATACCTAAAGAAAGTCAATAATCCTCACATTTGTATCCTCACATGAAAGCCCGCTAAAGTAGTTCAGATCAAATTCTAATATCCATCCTATCCTAATATATCCAATGAAATTAACGATTTTCTTAAAATACTTGCGATTTTAAATAGACACAAAATACACATAAAACAATCTGGTAACACTGCAAGTTAATTTTCTGGAATATAGGGGGCATTTCCAATCTTTTTTTTGTACCCTAATTTAACAACCATAAAATCATTATTTATGCTACATGTGCCAAACTCAAGGCTCAATATATATTTTTTCTTAAACAATGGCTGTGCTTTTAGAAGTCTCCCCTCCCTGGGCTCTGGATCTCTGCAGCTCCTCCAGGGATACTACTGAGCTCTTGGCTGCTTCTGTGATTAATGCAGCCCAACTGCAACCTGCCGCTTAAGGGTGACGGTCTTTTCTAAGTAGGTTTGCAGTTGTATTGAACCTTTTCCTATTGTTAAATGATGGATGGAGGAGCATTCAGAGAGATGTTTAAAGCTTCCCACTAGTTCCTTCCAGTTTGACCTGTCTACAGATTTCCTTACACATATGGATAAAGATTTAGAGTTAATAAAAAAAAGGATCATCTTAAAGAAGGAGCAAGCTCATGCAATGTTTGACTCTACTTGGCAGACACGCATTAACTTTAATTTTAATTTTATTAATCTCTGTTCAAGTGGCTTTAAGGTTCTGGGCAATTAGAGCAGGGATGATAGTTTATCTCTCGGTGTCTGAGTGCTTGAACAATTTTACCTGATTTGTTTCACTGCACTGTCTTGATGCATACATATATAAAGTATTACTGAACAAGTTAAAATAGAAATATAAAAGTTTTAGTGAGTTCAGAGACCTGGTCACCACTGCCACCAATCTTTGTACTGCAATATTGTGCCGTGTCAGGAAACTGCTCCTTCAACATCCTTAGCATCCTAAAAATAGCTCTTATTTTCACCAAACATTTATGCACCATATGTGTGAAAAATCTATGGAACCGCTCTGGGTGATAGTTGGAGATATAGAGGCAATTACACAGTAATAGATTCAATCTCAGGCCAAGAGAAACATAATTGGAGAAGGAGTTCTAGCCTACAGGTCAGAATATTGTATACTGGGACTGTGATTATAGACACTTGGCACAGAATGGCACCGTCACCAATTTAAAATCAGCATATGAATGGCTGATGTTAAATACAACACTTCAGATCATGGCTACGATAGTGCTGTGCTGTTTATCATCATCAGAATAAAAACACCCCATTTGTTTTCCTGCTGGCTGGTAGGCTAAAAAAAAAAAACAATGAGAAATATCTCAATTCCCACTCTGGTGTTGTGTTTGAACAAAATGATAATGTAAAGCAGACGTTTGGAGTATTCTAATTATTACTTGCCAAGTGTTTGACTGATTTTGATGTCCAGAGGCCCTTCATAAAATAACAAAAAAATCACTGACAGCTATGAAAAAGACTAATTGGAGAGAAATTTTATACTGAGGCATGATTAGGGACAGCCAACTATCCACATCAGAGAACTGTTTGATTTTAGGGCGACGCATTCCAATATGAGGATCTTGTTAAATTTGAAAAATACTAATAAATCCCTTCAATACTTTATATTTAAAGAGACAGTCATCCCATACAATACAACAGAGAGAAATACAAAAGCAGAGGAGGAAGTTACAGTATATGAAAACAGAAAAGCTTGTAACCTGGTTCCATACACGTGCTGTACTTATTCATGCTAACCTACTTAAGCTAATTAGCAAGCCAAATCCTGATTTTGCCACATGTCCTTAGTCTACCTTGCAATTGCTCTGATTTAATTCTAGTAATGTCTAGGTAAGTCCAAAATTTTAATTCTCTGCTGAAGACTTTTTTTTTGTTTATTTAGTTTTCTGTTTGGACACACTGTGATACACACAAAATATACATTTCTCATCATCTAGCAGATATCAACAGGATTTGTTTTTAAAACTAGCCATAAACTTTGAAGATAAGTAATCCCAAAGCATGATACTGTCACCATTGTGTGTAACCTGAGGTTGATGTTCTGTTATGAAACAGTGTATTTTCTTTACCAAACATTTTAGAAAAGAAATTCAGAAAATATTATGTGTCTGTTAAATATTTTTCATTTTCAGAAAGGTTTGTTTATTTTATCTTATTGTTAGGACATTTCTTGTCTATATTCAAAATGATGTTCACCTTTTAAAAAAGCTATTTTTTTATCTAAAAAAAAGTATCCCTAGGACATGATGCTCCCACTACAGTAAGTCACTACAGTCGTAGTATTTCATTGATGTTGTGACTGAAAGATTTAAAGTCCCTGGATTTCTTTTGCAAAGATAAAGAAATCCTGACAATTTGTGTGCCTTCTGCTATAAGCTAATTAGTGGGGCTTTATATGACGCTTACTACTGGTGCTTTGGAGCCTGAGAGTTTTGCCTGCTATGGTATTTGGTGCCTTCCAGCGTAAGCTTCTAGTTCCTTGGGATTACTTGACTGTTAGTAACTTTCTGTGTCTCCTTTCCCCTAAGGTGATCATTCCAGCAAAGATCTCTGAGAGGCATTAGTTAAACTTCCTTTGTCGCCTCCTTGCTCCTTCGACACAATGGATTTTACCCACTGATTGCCGTTTCCAGAACTCCAGAACCCTCCTCTGAACCCACTTCTCAACTCAGTTCTCTGCCAGCAGTCTCAAGCATCATTACCCTTACAGGTACGGTCAGCCTGTCCTCCCTCCCTCACAACCAAGCTCCATCTGCACCCCTCTGAACCCTCAGACTTCCTGGATTTAAAGAACTCTTTCTGTGGACTCATTATTTACCTGTCTGGAAGAACCCTGTCAGAACCTCACCCTCATGGGACCAATCAACCCATCTACAAAATAAGACCATTTGTTTACACTCCTGTTTCCCATTCTCTGAATGACTTGAACTCACCTCCACTTCCTTGTTCTTCCCAGTGTGACCAGATTCCTGGATCCTTGTGCTCCTTGTTTGGAAATATATTTAGATACTTTGTTAGATCCTTCAATAAACCTTCTAAACTTCTTTTTGTCTCCTGTGGTGTTCCACATTTGGGCTATGTCTAAACCCAACATCACACTATCCTCTAGAAGATTCTACCCTGTTTGGGATTAGTTCTTTATAGAAACATGATCACCATCTCTGATCATTGATGGGAATTTCTAGAACCAAAGCAACTGATCCCCGAATATAAATATTTCTAAACTGAGAAAGATCTTCCATCATTTGTACCTGGTTTGGCAAATATAAAGTATAATATAAGTATACGTTTCTCCAGTGATTTTTAAGGTAGAGTATCCAAGAATGCATAGTTGTTAAGTCTCCCGATTTGGCTGTGAAGCTACCGTATTTTACTCATCTTTCCCACAGTCCTCCAGTATTAGTAGTCTCTAGTAAATTTCCCACATTATTGTGTTATAAAACTAGATTTAAAAAAACATGCCCTGCAAATCCAGATGGAGCTGTGGTTAGCATTGCAAGTCAAAATCTGATCACCTTTTCGTAGTGCAATTGGTTGACAAGTATTTATTTCAGATTTCTTGTTCACTTGTCTCATATTATAATGGATGATACAGCTTGACTGGGGGAGTTGGATAGCTTGCACCAGATGTTGTAAAATTTTGTGTATTTTCAAATACACAACCCACAGGTATAAAAAGGAGTATGTTTTTATTTTCATCAATAGTTTTTAAAATGTTTTTTTTATATATCACAATTTGGATTTTTTGAGGTAATAAAACAGACGTTACACAAAAACCTTTATAAGTAAAGCAGAGGGATTTAATTTTGGGACAAAACAATCAAAAATATTTTTCCTGAGTTCCATAAATAATGTCATTTTAAAGTTGAATTCATATATTTGTATGGATATATACTTGTAAATACTACTTGGCTAATGTCTGAATTTACACATTACCACATTTGTTTTTTTTACTATTATTTTTATGTCTATGGTTTGAAAGGCAAACCCAGATTTTAGATCTGTAGCTGCAGAGTATTTTTTTTATTAGTTATTAATCAGCTCTGTTACCAAGATAAAACTTTATAACCAATACTAAAAACTAAAATATCTACAATGTAATGCAAATTGTTTGTATATTTTAAACCATTACACATTTGAGCATGTTACAACCATAGAACAGTATTCTAAAAAATATATTACTGTATAAAAAAATATTTTTTTTTTCAGATATTTCCTTGCGATAGTACTGTTTATCTGAAAAGAGTGGTAGGGATTTGTATTCAGGGCCTATGTGTCTACATTTGGTAAAAACCCATTTTACCACGACTACACCTGCAATTGTTTTTAGCTGTTTAACTGGCCTATGCTAATTCATTTTATGCAAGATTTATCAGACTGAACAGAAAGCTTTTGATAACATTAATGTTCAAGCCTCATCACAAATTCTCTGTTCACGTTAGGTCTTACCAGGTCTTACCAGGTTATTATACATAAATATGTAGAGTACTATTCTACATGAATATCCTTTGATATAAACCATTCTTTGTTTGTAGTTAGTTGTTCGTCTGTGTATTGCAAACTTTCGCATCTAAATACTTGCAGAATTGTCCTGTATTTATCTTCAGCTCTCTTCCCTTCAACTTCGGCATGTCATGCCAGTTTGTAAGTTTTCTTATATTTTATTAAATACTTGAAGCTGTACACATCTTGACAGGATAAGAAAGATTACAGCTGCAGGACACTCATATCCCAGAGTTCATTGCACAATACAGAAGGACAGACATAGAAGATTGTAGAGAAGACGGATACCAGATGGATGTCCTTTTGTTTGCTCTTTTCCTTCCTTGGAGCTATGCAGTAAAGACAGGAATGCACGATTCCCCAGTGTACACACATTCAGGACATGAGTGGGCATCATTAAGTGAAATTACAGTGTTTTTTGGTAGTGATTGGCCAGTGGCAGGACAGCTGGGGTAACATCAGAGCCTGCAAAGAATCCTATTGTATTACTAATACTAAACATGTGTTTAGGTTGACTGTTACATTTATTATAAATGTTTTGTTTTTTGTTCAGTTTTTTTTCTAAGTATAATGAGAGTCACTGATGATAAGCCACAAAATCACCCAGTATTAAAAGTTTGCTCAATTGTTCTGCTTTGCACAAATCCTTGGTAACACTTGAATGCATGAGGGATTTTAAAAACACAATAGGGAGGAAGTTTATGTGTTTGATATAACTGGTGATTTTAAAGTGCCAGAATGGTTTTCAAGGAATATAATTTAGGTAAAACTGTAATACTGTGAGAATTCTGCAGCTGATTTTTTTTCCATTTGTGATGTTTTTGAACTATTCCAGTTTTTGCTACCTTACAAATGGAGACCTTACAACCATAAATAGGTGACTTTGCTGTTAGATCAATTTTAAAAGTTAAGAAAAACAGCAGCTAAGCAGTCATACATTTTCAAACATTTTGTGTCCCTCATAACTTAAATTGAGCTTATAGGTGTATTCACATACTTTGTGCACAGAAAAGATTAGGTCTGATTTGACTTCACGGATGGACAGACTCAAAAAAGCTACAGTAATTGCATGTTTGGTAAAAAACACTTACCTCAAGAGATATCAACTCTCTCTAGCTCAGGGGTCTGCAAACTTTAAAAATCCAACTAGCCTTGCTCTTTAACAGCTAAATAAATAATTTAGAGCCACAAACACCGCATCAGATTTTAATAAAACACAACTTATTTAATCCATCCCTCTTCTTCAACTTATTCTGTCAGGGTCATTGTGGGGCCGGTCCCTATCTCCAGCAGTCTATGGGAGACGGGTGGGGTACACCCCTTTTTTTTTATATATTCTTTATCATTTTAGCCATTATAAAGAGCCACTGTAGAGGATCCCAAGAGCAGCTTGTAGCTGTATAGCCGCATGTTGCAGAACTATCTCTAACCACTTCCAACCATCGGCCAACCACTGGCACTATCGTTTGGCTTTCCACGTTAAATATATAACCATTACCATGTGCTAAAATCCAGGTCTGGCATGTTGTACCAAAGGCAAGCAGATAGAAGCTCCCATTGCACTTCCTATTTGTTGACATTTGATGACAGAAAGTGAAAGGGTTTTTGCACTTGACCATGCATATTGTTGCAAAACTGCCTAGTGAACAATAACCGATGTGGAAAATTTGCTGAAATTACACTTGATGTGAATTTTACATTGGTGGATTTTATTTGTATTGTGCAGAGCAGCAAAGAGACCATTCCGAGAGTCAAAAACCACTGCTCGGTTTCCAGTTACAATAAAATTTTTTCCATATAACTGTCATGATGGACGGTAATTTCTTGACCCACATGCAGAAACTCAGAGAAGCGGTGATTAGTTGCAAAGTTTTAATGAAAGTTTAGTATTTAACACAGAGGTTGACGTTCCGGGGAAACGGCGTCTGAAGCGGGCTGGAGGAGAGAAAGGGAGATGAGTTCAAGTACTGTGGGATGCTTGAGTTCAAGAGGAGCGGCAACAGTCTTACTAGAGCTGGCGGCAGGAAGGCGGGGAAGGATACTGGGTTCTTTCCG
>JAUZNJ010034729.1:1205-12569 GCA_034780135.1 Jordanella pulchra | reverse complement strand
CCCCCCCAATCACACTTTTTGTGGACTGCCCCTATTTCATTAATTTAAACTCATAACACCAGATTTAAAGCCCCCCCCACTGCTCATGTTTCTCCAGCCGGAGCAGCTGGTTCTGCAATGGTTTTGAGAAATGTGAATAATGAGGCGCATAATATATAAAGTGTTTTTAATTATAATTATTTAAACTGACTCAGACCCAGAGTTGGAAAAAGTAATTTAGGGGATATATTTTTTTTTAAACACCCCTTTCCTCTCAAAGTATGTCTGCATGTGTGATAACAGTGAGTGTGTGCCCTGATGTGGTGATTCTGCCGGTTTGGTTACCACTGAGGGGCTGGAAAAGTTGTTGGGTTTTTTTTGTTTACTGTAAGCTGTAAACTAACAAACGAGTTTAATAAATTTATATTTTATACAAATGTTTGTATTGTTATTTCAGACACAGTAGTGCTTTGAGCAGGATGCCAAAGAGATTGTTAGTAAGTTATATGCCAACAATCACAGCCTTGTCAAGCTGTACACAACCAATCATGCATTGACCTCAAAAACGGGCTCTTGTTTGTTTGAAAAATATAGTTGAAATTATGCAACATTTCATAAAACAACGAATAAAGCGTTTCAATAAACATGACCTGCCTTTTTGTGTTTTTCAGGCAGTAAGCACCAGTTATCTCTGCTAGTTGTTAATAAATCATCACCTCTTCTAAAAGTTTTATTTCTACCACTCCTGTATCATTTTGTCAACCTATCCCCTCAGTCCTGCCCTCTTGTTCCACCACTGCAAAGAGCTCTCTTCATTAATGAATACCAGAACTGCATTCTTTTGGGTTCAGCCTTCTCGGGTGGCCTGCTCTCTTGTTCTCTTCTTGCCGTGAAGAGCAGGCTTGACATAGATCACATTCTCACAAGGATACGTAACCCTATATAGGACAAAAACAGGTTTTTCACGGATTAGCCACTAATGCCGTTTGAAATTTCTGTTGCACCTTGGCTAACGTGCTGCATTCCTAAATGCTTTTATTGCCTGCTTTTTCGCCCCATGTGTATGTGTTTAAACTATTGTTCGGACAATACTCTGGGTGTAATGAAGGGAGGATTAGGAGTCATTTTATTAGCAGTAGAGACCCTTAGGCTTCAAAAAGCAGCAACACTAGGGGATGAACATGACATGGAGAACGATTATTATAGTGTCTGCATGATTAAACAGTTCCTGCAAAGCATTTACATAAAATGATTGTTCAATTTTGAGGATGCAGTATGATTCTTGATCCAAAAATGATGCTTGTTCTTTACAAGCCTTTACATACATTTGGGTATAGATGAGGGAATGTTACCCACATACCCAACACTACTTGAAACTGCTGAGTAAAGAAAAAAGATATAATTATTTTGATCATTATACCTAACGATAATGAAAACCAATAATTCATTGTCTCATAAAATGTAAACATTAAATAAAAACAGTAAAAAGAGGATAAAAAACATGGTTTTAAAGGGTGTATTCATTTCTAAGCATTTGTTTCAGCTTTAGTCTGGGATAGCATGTCTTGGTGAGAGCTGTGTTCAACGTGGCCTTCAGAAAATACATTGATCTAACACCAGCAGATGGTATGGCACCCTTAAAGCATCCAAACGTCCCACTGGACTTTAAGCAATATGGATTCTATACCTCTCATTTCTTCCTTCAGAGTTTTCATGTAATATAGTGTTAAATGTAGCCTTCATGTTCAGCCTTCAATGTTTTCTCTGGTCCAGGGGTGACTTGACAATTTTTGTCACCCATTTTTAGTGCTTGTGGGGGTGTCTTTGATTTGCTGACTCCAGCCTCTCTCCGTTTCTTCTTCAACAAAACCTTTAACAAATTCTGTTTGCCAATTAACACTTCACTCATTCCTGCTGCTGTGGGTTTTCCTACCACACATTTCCCCTCCACTCAACTTCATATGAACATGTTTGTATACAGCAGGCTGTGAATTAACAGCTCCTTAACAATGACCTCCTTTGGTGATTCTCAGTGACCGTCCTCTAAAAATCTACAATGTCTGAAGTCTTTCCCATGTAAGTGACCCAGAGACTGATACACTATTTCAAAGTTAGGCAAACCTTGGAAGGTGTTTTGACATAATTAGCAGTTTAGGGTATGACATAATGAGTTTCAAAATATTTAACTTCTTGACATGTAATTTTTGCAGATGTTGCATTTTGGGTGTTCATTATCTGTAAACCATATTTATTAAAAAAGCCATGAAACACAGACTTGAAAAAAAGGTTTCTTTTTTGTGTAATGAGTGGCAAAAAAGGATTGTACTTTTTTATAATATTTAAATGTTATCAGATGTATCTGTATAATCACCCCAGTTAGAACCAGATGTAGTAAAGAGAGCCTATGTCTGCAAAGGGAAATGTTGACAGGTTCTTCCAGACATATGACTTTGGGAAAGCATTTCTAACAAGCTAAGTTATGTTTAGTTTATTTTTGTAGACTCTACTTCTCCAGTATGTTTGACTGTGGATGAAGTTTATTTACGTCCACCCCTTGCCTCATATCAAAATTCCTATTTCCATAGTCCTTCTTTTATTATGCAACTACACACGTCACATACTTTCTTAACATAAACGGTTTTTACAATAACCATGTTATTGGGAGAAGAGAGAAAAGTTATGAGAAAACAACATTTTCCAAAATACAAGAAAAAGTCTTTTGCTTCAACATTTTAAGGTATTTTGGACAATTTTATGGTTCCAACTTTGTGGGAACAGATAGTGGACTACCTCTTCCAACACTTCCACTTCCAGCATTAGTGCATGAAGACATAGATGAATCAGTTTGGTGTGAAGGAGCTTGACTGAACAGAATCCTGACCTGAGCCCAACAGAACACCTCTGTGATTTATTATAGTGAAAACTGTGAGCCAGGCTCTTGTCCAACATGAGAATGCATCCATTTACGACCGCTGAGAGCTTGTAGAAAGCCTTTCCAAAACTGCTGAAGCAGCTGTAACTCTAAAGCATGAGACAAACATCATTTTAAATGCTATGGTTTAATAATAATGCGTTGGGCGTGCAGGTGGCGCAGTGGTTAGCGTGCACGCCCCATGTACGGAAGCCTTAGTCCTAAATGCGAGTTTGAATCCGGCTTGTGGTCCTTTCACGCATGTCTCTCCCCCTCTCTCATACCCCTTTCCTGTCAGCCTACTGTCTGAAAATTGAAGCAGTAGTGCCATAAAAACTAAAAAAAATAAAATATTAATAATAATAATGTGTCATTCTATGTGATTATCTATGTGAAGGCAGACAACAGATTATTTAAATAATATAGTGTGATACAAAACAAAACAACTGAGGGAAAAAATAATAGTGGGTACTTCCTCATCAGTATATCCCAGTCTATTGTTCAACCATTAAACTCTTTAAAACAAAGATTAAGATGCAATCTGTGATGTAAATCTGCAGAAAGGAGTATGATGTGTGAGAAACATGTTGATCTAAGAGTCTTAATAGGATTTAACTATATTTAAACTGCGGATTGCTTTAAATTAGACATTTCAACACATCACCTCTGTCTTTTTTTGATTTCTCGAACCTTGATCCTAAAGGACTCCCAATTCCCATGTAAGAAAAACTTGTCAGAATATGTCAGAAATCTTTAACTGACCTTTTAAAGTCATTTATAAAAGATGCTATCAAAGCATATATACTTTACATTTAGACGCAGTTGTGGAGAAATCACCACATGGGGCTACGGTGTGGATCTGGAATTATGGTTATTTTTAAAAGAGATTAAACAAGCCTGGACTGGGGCAGAAAGGATGTGAGCTGTTGAAATATTTTAGATGCCTTTAATTGTGAAGTTCTATGGGAAAACAGAGTAGGAACTGTTGGTATGCAATGGCATCAATCTTCGAGCAAAACTCTTATCTGGCCGAGTGACTGACAGTATGAAGACTTGCCAACATTCCTCTGGGAATTCAAAAGGCAGCTAAACATGTTTTGACTTTGCCTTCTGCTCTTTTTCCCAGAATTGGTATGATGGAGGAAGATGGGGTGTAAAAACTTGGCTGAGAGCGGTGAGATTCCTTTGTACTAACAAAAAAGCTTTTTTCCCCCCAGTAGTTATTTGGACAATTTTTTAAATTTATTTCTTTGTCTCAGTTTTCTGGAATTACCTTCCCAAAGCATTATAAATGGACTGGGGTGTTAACAAAGCACGAAAACAATCTTGTTGTTCTTTCTTGGTGTTAAGCCTTAATCCTCAAAGCATCATGACATCTTCCATCCATCATAAAAATCTTAGCAGTTGTGTCGCGCCTAAAATGCTCAAATCGCTCAATTTCTTTGCTATCTGCTTTACAGGAAAACTGTAGCTGTTAACATGCAGGTTTGTTTGTTCAGGAGCCATATTTTTGGTTCAGGGGCCGTGTTCTGACTTTTATTTCATGCTTCAGGAAAATCAAACAAATTTTATTATCTAACAATTTAATAGCTAATTTTCACTCTTTTTTTACTCTGAAAGAAACATAAAATCCCACACCATCCTGGTTCTTGGTGAATAAAATTATTTTAATGCACTTGCTCCTTTAGTCATGAACTGATACCTGATTTCTTTCTGTAGCAGCTGCTGGTGGAGAGCAAAATTCATGTTTCCATTTTTTTATTTTAACAAGTCATCCAGTCCCTGAAGGAGCATGGCAGCCCCAGACCATCACACACTACCACAAATGTATTAGTCTGTTGGTATGATCTTCTCTGACAAGTGGCAGAAATAATACATGATACCAGCCTTGTGTTTCTTTATCTCTAAAGCTATTAATTATCACAGAAGGTGTTCCTTTCAGCCTTCTTATTGTTAAAAATTGGAGTTGAACTACAGTTAAGCAAGCAGTGCTTCAAATAGTAATTTTTCGTGATCTCCTAGATGAGTTATGTTTACATTCTCAGAGTAATTTTGGTTGTCTGGTCCCTCTCTATCATTATATAATGTTGAGAATTCTTTACATATTATGTGTTGCCTTTTGATGCGAAACATAATCATGTTTTCAGTCCGGTTTTTATATGAACAATCTATTCATTCTACTCCCAGTAATTAAGCAAAGATGTTGCAAGTGAAATTTAAAGTCTGCTTTTAAGGCAAAAAATAAGTTAAAACATTACATGATTTAGCTATCTAACATAGCTCTTCACCGCTTATTAAATTAAATCAAATTTTTTAACTATATTTTGTATTCATATATGTTTTTTTATATTGAAATCTGATAGTCTGAAACTTTAAAATTTTGTAAAATAAAAAGTAAAAACTTATCAAATTCTGTGTACAAATATGTTTTCTGTTTATCCTGAAGCAGTGTATGATTTCATTTCATACCTACTTTTAACCTCTAGACAAAAGGACTTGAAGATTAATAGCTCCACCTAGTGATTAAAGTGGTTGAACATTTTTGGTTTCACAAATACTGACATGTTTTATGGTTTGTTTTATTATATTTACAAAATTAGAGCATATTTACCAGGGAACTTGCCCAATTTAGCTTTTTTGTGAATATAATATTGTTAACAGATCTAACTGATTAATTTTTAAATGTCAAGAAGAAAGTTGGCATGATTAAAAGTTTAAAAAAATACTTTTTTTTCGTTTTAGGCTTATAGTTTTTCTGTCATAAAAAAAGAAATAAATATGATAATAAAGATTAAATAATGAATAAAAACTAACCTTTATTGCTGAGAAATTATAGTCTAATCTTACACAGGTTACAGTTGAATGTGTAGTTTTCCCGGTGTACGCCTGACAACAAACCATTCGTACCCTCTCACGAAACTCCGCCCATCACAGCTACAACCCAAACTAAAATAGCTAGCTAAATTAGCTTATTGCAGCTGTAAGAAAAATGCAGCATCCGCTTAAAACAACATTTACGTAACGATTTTTGCAAAGGCTATTTAAGAGTTACGCCAACCTGACTTACATCCGGTATGTGCTCTGTTGCTGGATGTGATTCATCGCGTCGCAGTGCGCCGCGATTTAAGTTACCAGATGACCCGGAGGAGAGACAGGAATGGGTAATGTTTTTAGCTAAAGCTAACGAGCAGCGTTTTAGAGAGTCGTCGTGGACTGATATATCTGTTTGTAGTGAGCACTTTACAGACGACTGTCTGGTTAATGTTGCTGACAAAGTCCAGTTGAAGCCCGGCGTGGTCCCATCGCTGTGCTCAAATGTAGGATCTGAGGGGAGCTCTGAATTGGAGGTAAGTGCTCCTTTCACACCTCTCGATGTCTCCTTCTCCCCAATTATACTCTACTCTGATACATTATTTGCATTGTTATTATAAACATTAGACAATTGATATCTTATTTACAAAAGTAGCAATCGGAATAATAAAATAAAACTGCTCACACTTGAGCTTGGCTGAGTCGACGCCAGGGGGCGCTCGTGATACTATAGCTATCCCTGGAAAAACTCATAGCACCCCCTGTAATTTTGATATTTTCCTCAAAAAATTAAATGTTTATTTAAGAAAAGATTAAATGCATAAACAATACCCCGTCTATAGTGTGATAGGACACATAACGTGTCAAAATATCGTGTCATGCAACTGTCCAGCCCCAGTTACTGTTTAGTAAAGGTCAATTAAATTTCTTGAAACGTATTAACATGTATGTTCTGCCATTTTTTTGTATTATTTCATGTGGGATTTTCAGTTCTGTCATTTCAAAGTATTTCTACCTCCATCATAACCTCCACATGTGACACACTGTTTTTATTTATTTGAATCTAATAGCAGAAACCCACATATTTATATTATTTTCCTCATTGTAAACTTTTGTAGATTTAAGAGTAGTGAGTGCATCCCTGTTTTTGTTTACATCTGTGTGCATTAAAAAGTATAGGAACAAAGGATGTGTCATAGCACCCTCAGTTTAATGCTTTTAGCCCCCCTTTAGCGCCTTCAAAAGTAATATCTGGAGCCACTACATCATTGTCTCACATCTATTAAATAACCTGAGATTCTGATCTTAGACTAAATTACTCATCTCCTTATGAATGATTAATCTTAGTGTTCTTGATGAATGGTGGCTTTTAAGGTTTTATTGCATTGTTCCTTTACCATTCTGCTATTAAATCGATTAACCTTTACCAGTCGTACTTTTTCTCATCACAGGCTGCAACAAAAGATGAAACCAGCAGCTATATTACAGAGTCTCCGGAGAACTCTGCCGTCATTGAATCAGAGGAATCCAGTGATACGAGTGAAATGGATTCGGACGAGGAGTGGAAACCCTCGCAGGGTGTTTTCCCTGTAAAATTATTTTCTGCTAAACCAAACAATGATTCTACAGACCATATTGAGTACTGTGATTTCCTCTCACTCACTCCCATACACAGCCAACTCTGTACAGACTGTGGAAGATTCTTCGATAAACGAAAACCACACATGTGTGAGCACAAAATGAAGCCCTATCCCTGTTATATTTGTGGAAAACGATGCGTAAACCAGGTGGCTCTAAATTTTCACAGCAGAATCCATAATGAGGACTACAAGTTTCATTGTAAGTTCTGTAACGTTGCGTTCAAGTTAAAAGCGGACAAATATGCACATGAGCAGATGCATATAACCCAAGGGAAACCGTATAAATGTCCAGATTGTTCGGAGACCTTTGCCACAAACAAGGAGCGCAGAATCCACTTGGAAGATCACAGAGGAACGATAGAGTTAAAATGTCGTTTTTGTGGCCTTGAGTTTTTCCGTGCTCTTTCCATTCAGAGACATCTGTTGGTCCATACAGGAGAAAAACCATACAAGTGTTCAGTGTGCCAGCGTGGCTTCAACCAGTCGAGTCATTTGAAGTCCCACATGCGTCTGCACACGGGGGAGAGGCCCTACAAGTGTCAGAACTGTGAGAAGTGCTTCACTCACAACGTGAGCTTGAAAAACCACATCCAGCGCTACCACGCCGTACATTCTGCACCGGAGCAAAAAAGAGAAGCAAAAAGCAACCAGGAAAGTGACACTCATAGCACTCAATCTAATTGGATCAGAAAAAGCACAAAGCAAACTGACAGTGATGAAGAAGACGAAGAAGAAGAAGGAGAAGAAGACGACAGCGATTATGATGGAGAGACAGATGATGAGACGCAGATGGAGGGATTTTATAGACCTAAATCTAAAAGAAGGGGCACAGGAAGACCTATTGGACGACCCAAAAACTTTAAATTAAATGCTGTGAAAAACAGAAAGTTAAATGGAAAGAGGGAAAAGAAAAAACTATTTACCCATGAAGAGAAAGAGCCATCTGGGATCAAACCTTCACATGGAAAACAATGATTTTTTTTTCTTCTCATAACTTGTAACAGTTTCTCAGAAAGTGTATTTTTAAATGAAATGGTTTTCCATTAAAAACTACTTGTTACTGCCTGTAAATGTGAATAGAAACATGCCGAGTATTTGATTATTGACTTGTTCTGACTGTATTACAAACATTGTAAACATTGTGTTCATGATATACAAGATGTATTTATTAATGCTAAATTATTGATCTTAGCTTACCCTCTGTTGCTAATTTTGAATAAATCTTTCATTATTTTAGGAAAGCTGAATTCAGAAATCCAGGATAAGGGATAAAGTCAGACTCCTGGCTTCATCATTTTCACAGAGATCAAGCTAGGCTTATTAGGTGCAGCTACTCATCTAAAGATTTAAGTGATGAAGCTAAATGCAGGTATGCAGCTTTCATCAAGAGACAACAAGCTCGATCACAGATTCACTGATTCAGCAAACGGTAGCATATCGACTAAATGCCTAAATAGCTTAAAATAAATGTTTCCCAACTACTTATCTGAACTGAAAACACCATAATCCCTAAAGGTTATTTGTCATTTCTCTCAAAATAACAACTTTTAACTTAAAAATTAACGGTGGAAGATAATACTGAGTCGATCTTGGAAGTAAAGATTAATACAAGTGTTATGCGACAGCATCCATCCCAATTAAGTCTTTGACATGAATTTAGGAGACCGAATAAAACGTGGATTATTATGCTCAAATCTTACCTGCATATATAATCGATCTTACTTATTTTTACAGAATTATTCCGTCCTATTAATTTGTTTTTGTTTATATTAGATAAGTTTGGTCTTGGTTTGTATCTTAGCAGTTCTTGGAAAAAAACAATGCATTAAACTGGATTGATCAGTGAAATTGCAGGCAGGGACTTCTCCCTTTCAGCCAAGTAGCGATGACAGTGTTTGTAAAAAAAAAAAAAAAAAAGACTGCCGCAAATGGCTCCAGCTGTTGACTACATACAATTTTATTTTTTTTTTTTTTAGGAATGGTCATTACTTAAGATGAGGCCAGATGAAATTTGATTTTTGACACCATTATTGACAGAAATCCAAAAAAGATAAATGGCTTTAAAGAGAGTTTATTTTGAGAGGTAGATGTTTTCTAACTAATATCCTATCTCTCCATGTTCACAGTAAAGTTTTAGTAAAGACAAGATGCTATTTAATTTATATGGAGGAACAGATTCCATTAAGAATAATGAAAGATGATCTTAACTTTTTTTTTTTTTAACTTTTACACCCTCAATAATGCAATCTAGATAAATTGGTCAAAACCATTAGGTATTTTCTCTAAATCAGAAGGTCAAATTTCCTTTTATTTTAAACTACGATGTTAACCCCCCCAACTCTTATTAAACACTTCTTTTCTCCAGGTCATTGACTTAAAAAACGTTTTTCTCCCTCATAGATACAATGGATGAAACAATGACATCTTGTAGAGAAACAGATCATTTTATTCTTATTGGTGTACTCCTGATCTTGATTGGTCTGTTTAACTTTGATGGCTCTTTGGTGACATTGAAAAAAATGTCTAAAATATGGTATTATACTTTAACAAATTCAATATTGTTGCATATGCAATCCCTATTGGATAATTATGTTATTTCTTTCCATTTTCAATAGCCAAACAGAATCCAACACCTTTATGTCATGGACCAGAAATTTGTCAACTCGTTTCTCCTCATCACACAATAGCATTCGTCATATATGTTCTTTATTTCAGAAAGATGTCTCACATCCACATGTGGGAACTTATTGGAATGCATTTATTAATAATTCTGACTGGAAAGGGAGAGGAAGTAAATAGTGATATACATGATTAATAATAAAGTAAAAGAAATATCTTTAAGATTAGTCATTTAACAGAGTTTACTCGTTTAAAGGATTGTTTTTGTTTGGTTGGTTTTTTTTATTGTGTTTTTCTGTTTTATGATTTCTATTATGGGCACCCTGAAGATGTCCTTTTCCCATCTGTTTTGGTCTTGCCCCTTTCTAAAAACCTTTGGAAAAGACATTTACTCCTTAATCCCTTCTTTTATTAAACCACACTTTTCCCTTTGCTGTAAATTTATAATGTTTGGATACATCAACTATCCTTTTGAATACAAAGCAGTTATACATACACACACACACACACACACACATATATATATATATATCTATATATATCAATCTCATAGTAAACAAAAACCTCAATTTTTGAAAAGGTCAGGCAATATAAAAAACAGTAACTCTACTCCTGTGAAGGAACTAAAACAATGTGCTCTATAATGTCTGTATATCCTGAAATTCGTAAATATCAACTCTGAATACACGTATCCCCCTGGTGGTATTCGTTTTATATCGTTTTTTTACTGCCTTATATTAATAAAGTTAAAAAGGAAGAGCTTTTTTATGCCACGACCCGGTGGCAGTCACGCGGTAGAACGAACAGCTTTACGGCAGCTCGGTGTCCGCTCTGCACCACTAGCCTCACTGCGCTGCTCACCTGTTATCAGAACAACTTTAAGGTTATAACATGGCGGAGCCAGTAAAGAAAAGGAAAAGAAAGCCTTTGACTGAAGAGGAAAAGAAGAAGAAACGTGAATCAGATCGTGATAGGGCTCACACGAGAGTAAATTTGGGCAAAGCGTTTACTCCGTGGCGAGATATCAAACAAAAACAAGGATGCAAAACTGATGCGGAGCTGGCAAGGTTCTTAATGGACTTGTAAGTACCATGTATGCCGATCTGAGTTAGTGTTTCCATTGGGACTTTTGAATGATATACAGTTGTATGAAAACATACTCGGAGACAAATGTTAGTGTAAATAGAAGAGAATAATCGATTATCACTCTGAAATTTTTATTACAAAATGACCCGATAGAAAAGAAAAACAAGGGCAATTTATATATGAATCACCTACAGTCACATCAGCGACAATTGAACCAGCTTCACAGTTTATTTTAGAAAACAAAACCGTAAAACAAAACACACAAGAGAAGCAATGACAAAATGCAATAAAATAAAATAAAGCGTAGGTTATGTTTAA
>JAUZNJ010034727.1:0-12570 GCA_034780135.1 Jordanella pulchra | reverse complement strand
TTTTTTTAAATTTTCTTTTTTACAGGGGCGACGTTGTCTAAGACATTACGCAGGGAGCTAGTAACCCCATCAACAAAATCATCAACTTGCGAGATGGAATAAACTGAATTTTCATCCTCTGTAGTGTTGTTTAGCAATACATAGGAGATAGAAAGTGAAACAGATTCTTTAAAATATATAACTGCATCATCTGATAACAATCTGCTAAAGTGAAAACTTCTTTCACTTTATGTCCATTTAACGTTTATATTTGTAGTTGATTTTAAGCTACACAGATTAAGGTTAGCTGTTCCTTCTGTGATGAACAGGACTTTTTATGTGGTACCACTGAGTATAAAGTGGAGTACTGGTCGGTACAGGATCATTTCTAACATCCTTGAAATTTAATTCCATCTGTTTGGAGGAAGGTGAGGCCCATCCAGGACAGGCCACCTGTTCCCATTTAAAACCCACCGCCTGAATTAGAAAATTAAACCTTTTGTTTTTTTTAAAGCCAATGTTCCTGTTTATTTCCTACCTGTTGTTACAGTTTTTAGATAATCAGTTTTTTGATTTTTAGAGGTACAATAAATTCTGATGAGTTATAAAAAAGTACAATTATTTGTTTATGGTAAACCTGAAATAAAGCTTTACTTTTATGTAAAAGATGGAAAATAATACTTATTGAAGACCTTAAAGAATGTAGCTCCGTTATTTAGTAGGTGTTTTACAGCAAGGTCTGCCAAAAATAAAGAAAAGGAAACGTTTACTATACTTATCTATGTATGACTAAATGTAATGGAGTACTAAAAACGGATAACATTTCAGCCAGAAACTTTTTTGAGACTTTTCTTTTTCAAGAAGGATTTATGAAGTTATATCGTGATTATATTGGGGGGAAAAAAACATCAAAAATTCCTATTAATAAAGGAAAACACATTTTAACATTACAATTAAGGTTTTCTGACATTAAAATCAGCAAGTAAAACAAATGATCAGGAGCGTTTTGCCATTAATCGTCACAAGAAGTTTTCTCTTGTTTTGGAAAATATGTGAAATTGTTCTAGAAATGTTAAGATTTTAGATGAAAGTTTATTCATGTTTTCATTTCATCTGACTTATTTCTGATACCATTAGAGCAGGAATGTTTTATTGATTTATTTTACATATTTGACTGTTTAGTGGGCGGGTCCTAAACACACTGGAAGTCCCAAGTCTGTTTTGAATGACACACCGGAAGTGTCCCTGCTTACTATAAACTTCGCTCTTAGGCTCATTGCTGTCATGTTTGTGCTGTGGTTCTGGCCCATATGGTCAGAGCGGACCTGTTCCGAACCAACCGTGTGATGATAGCTGGCTGTTTGTTGAGAAGTCCCTCAGGGTGAGAGAGAGAGAGAGACAGAGAGCGCAGGTGAGCCGTTCAAACACGGAACCATGTTAGCGCAGCTTAGCACCGAGCTAACGTTAGCACACAGGGAGCTAATCTGTGTTTACTTTCACGTGGATCTGCTGGCTTTCACTTAACAGCTGCATCTAAGTTTAAGCTTTAACTCAGTGGAGCATAAAACTTGAGCCTCTTTCTGAGACGTCGATAGATAATAAGTTTAAAAGTTAGAAAGGGAAAAATGACCCCACTTTCACTTTTAAATTTCGACTTCTGCTACTAATTATATGTTTTTAATAGAAGGAAATAAAAAGATTGACGTTTTTATTTTGGACGTGAATTCTTAATTCTTCCAGTCTCTTTTAAAACGTTAAATTCTTCAAACCTTTTTAGATCAACTGTAAAAGAGGAAGTTTTCAGTCAAGAAGTATAAACTGGGAAGTTAATCCGCATTTGGTCTTATTGTTAAGAGAAAAGACAAAACCCTGTCAACACCCTGATAGAAAGACCATCCTTCGACATCTGATCACATTTATGAAGAAGCCATGTGGATTATGGCTTATTGGGAGCTAACATTAATGAATAAAAAGATAGATCTAGATTTAAAAAGGCCATGAGAATTAGATAAGTGAAAACTGGACTAAACAAGCTCAGCTTTGTGCCTTTTCACCACCAATAAAATCCAATGGAGTCAGAGAACAACCAGTTAATAACTAGGGTCAGACTGGTTGCAGCTAAATCTGTTTAAAGAAACCTTCAGAGGTTTTGTCTTGGTTTTTTCCCTTGGGGGGGACAACTGTGAACAAAGGGCACCATGAAGATCAAGGAACACAGCAAACAGGTGAAGGAGAAAGTGGTGGAGAAGTTTCAAGCAGGACTTGATTTAAGAAAAATATCCCAAGCTTTGAACATCTCCAAGAACACGGTTCAGTCCATCATTCAGAAATATAAGGAGTACAGCTCCCCCGCAAACCTACCCAGACATCCAGCCGTACAGACAATACCGTCACACAGAGCGTTATTTGGCGACGGCTCGAAGAGGCCTGTGGTGATTCTGGAGAAGTTGCCGAGATCCACAAATCAGGTGAGAGGCTCTGTCTAAAGGAGCGTGATTAGCTGAGATTGGAAAAGACTGAAGGATCTGTGGCGGTTTGACCCTCCAGCAGGACTCCAGCCGTACAAAGCTACAGTGGATTGGTTAGAGCATTAAAAAACAGTGGCGTCCCGCTCCTTAGCTCAGATTCACACCCTGCATGAAAATGCTGTTGAGGACGTTTTAATGAAATGCATGCGTGTGAAAAAGCAGACCTAATGTTGAAGGCTTTAACTGCCCACATCTTTTGTCTTCAGACCAATAGGCTCCTTGGTTTTTCTTTCTTTCCTCTGTCCAGAGATCAGATGTTAGAACGTAGCTGATGGGTCCTTATTTTGAAAGTGACCCTAATCTGACTAATTCCCACAAATCTGAAGGTTCCACGTTTAGTTAAAGCCAAAGATAAACCAGACTTTACTGTCATAAAAACATGGTTAATATTTATAACTCTAAATGTTTCATCGGTTTTCTATCTTATTCCTAAAGGACTAGTTTTCCTCATCTGACTTGGTGTTTCTGTTGAAGCAGGGGAGGAGGATGGATGGAGTCGGCTGGAGCAGCTCCAGGTCACAGGAGTCCTTCAGAGCGAACACTCTGTCCAGGCTCGCCAGCTTCATCACACGCACCGAGACCAAGCAGCATGCTCAAAACCACCAGCCCTCCCCTCTGTCTCTGTACGGCTGTCAGGACTGTGAGAAAGGCGTCTCTTACCAAAAAGACCTGCTGCAGCGCCAGGAGCTACTGAACACGCTGCCTAAACCTCACCGCTGCTCCCTCTGTGGGCAGCAGTTCTCCCTGAGGTCCTCCCTGCAGCTACATCAGTGTGATGTGGACACGGGTCAGTGTGATGGTTGCCATGGACCGACCCGGCACGGCACCTCTTGCATGACTCTGCTTTCAAATCCAGACAGGCTGCAGGAGAAGTCACTTCGCCAGCCGCACCTTTTGGACAGCAGTCCGTACGCGTGCGCCCCTTGTGGGAGGAGCTTCAGCCAGAAGCAGGCGCTGCTTCACCATCAGCAGGCCGGCTGCAGCGGCTCTCCGTCTGCTGTAAACGTTGCTGATATCTGCAGCCTTCCTTACGATTCTCCGCCCGTTTCTGAGGGCGACTCCGCCCACTCTGATATGTCAGATGTTCCAGGACCCAGCAGCGACGCCGTCAGCATGTGCCAGATCTGTTCCAGGATTTTCTGCACAGAAGCTGCGCTCCTGCGGCACATTCAGGACAGCCATGTGGAGAAGAAGCTTAACGCCAAAACGCAGAGTGACAGAGAGGAGGACGGGACTGTGGAGGCCAGTGAAAGCCCAAAGTCCAAGAAGAAGCTTCTAAGCTGCCGCTCCTGTGACATGGTTTTCAGGTGCACGTCTAAACTGTACGTGCACAGGAAGGAGAAGCACAGAAGAGAAAAACTCATCAGGAGGGAGCAGAGGCCGGTCATCAAAAAGCTCCGAAAAGTCGTTCCGTATCCATGTCAGATCTGCAGCAAAGTTTTCCATCACCATCTGTCCTTTAGGGCCCACTGCAGACGGCATGTAGAGGAAGGGTGCGCCCCCATCAATAACGGCACCGTCGAAGACTCTAAGCCTCTCAAACTGAACCCAGATGTGGCCAAAAACAGACTGAAGGTTAAGAAAACCCGCAGGGCAGGTCCAGGGCGGCCCAGGAACGGGCCCAGGGTTCTGTTCCATGTGGATTATCCAGCTGCAGCGACTGAGAGACAGCAGCTGGAGCAGAGCGAGTTCCCCTGTCCCTCCTGTCCTGAAGTCTTCTCTGTGCAGCAGCAGCTGAAGGAGCACATGGAGCTCCACCAGTCGTCATCCAGGAGGCACCAGTGCAGCGTGTGCACAAGTGAGATGGACGCCTGCAAAGGGCCGGGGTCGAAGAGGCAGAGGCTGTACCACTGTGGGCTGTGTCAGCAGGGCTTCTCAGCTCTGGACCCCTTCCTAGAACACTGTCAGGAGCACCTTCGGATCAGGGTGGAGGAGGACCGTATGTCCGAGGGACACGCGCTACAGGGGAGCAAAGCCTGACCTTTGGTGCCAAATGTTCAGCCGCTGCCTTTCTGCCTCAAAGCTGCAGTCGACAGGAAGCGTCTGTGTCCTGGATCCTTTAAATGCTGCTTTATTTCTGGTTCAGCTCTTTATTTTCTGCTTGGTTTGATTCTTCTGGTGAGGTCAGGGCTGTGATGTGTTCAGGGGATGTTTTCTGAACACGGGTCTGTTTGATTTATGAGAGTCTTCCGACAGCCGAGCACGCTGATGTGTGTGAAAGTAACCGTTGGACTGATGGAGCTGAAGACTGAATGTTTCCCTGCACCAACATATCAAACCTTTAACCACAGGCCTCGTTCTTTCTGTTCTCCTCTAAACGACTCCGACCCATTAGTGCTTTTACAGCATCCTTGTGCTCAGAGCTACTGAAAACAGGACCGGGAATATTCACTAAATTGATTTGGAAACAAATGTGAAATTGCAATCAAAGAAGCAGCAAATCTGTTTTAATCAGAGGAGAGTAGATCTGTGGGGTTTTTTTCATTGTTGGGTTGAAAACTTCAATGCTTCTGTTGTTCAGACTACCGTTAATAACTGTCTGCAAGTGCATTTTTGTTCCTGAAGTATTTTGTTTGCCTTTCGAATAAATGCATTTCTTTCTCCTGATTAGAATCCTGCTTTCCACAATCAGACACGAGGTGAAACCAGCAGGATCGTCTCGTTTAGGATTCTAGCAACACATTTTTAAAGTACGTTTGTTTGTTTGACCGTCGCTTATTTATCATTTGGTAACAACTTACCCTCCAATTAGCTGTATTTCGTTGTGCTGTCATCACCTGTGTGCCGGACTGGGCATTTTTTCAGCCTCCACCAGTGACTGTTGGACAAAAGAAATGCCTTTAGGCAGACGTGCACTAGAACTTCCTCTCTTTGGGGGATTAATTATTGAGTTTCTTTGATGCAGGTCTGGTTTTATAAACCTGGCTGATCAGAACCATCTGATTCTGGGGTTTTATTCAGTGGGTTTAAATCCAGTCAGCTGTTGATGCAGAAGGTTCTTCCTCGCGCCTGTTTCTTCCTCCTTTTCTATTTACTGAGAACTCAGCTCATAACACTTAAATTTGGACAGAAATCTCAACCTGTTTACCTTCTAAAGTTGTGCAGCGTTTGAATGTAGCCATGAGTTGTTGGCATTTCCAGGCTGTTGCTGTGTTGGGGTTTAAAAGCAAAGCACAGACTGTGAGTTGTTGGTTTAGTTACTTCATGGCACATCGATGCGTAGAACTGATTCGACTTGTTCTGGGCTCCTTTTCTCCACTTTATCAGCATCATTATTGCTCTGACTTCAGACTAGCTGTCATGGGAAACCTTCTGTGTCTCCAGGTTAGTTGATTTCTGCTGTTAGCTTATATCTTCTATGCAAACATGGACTAAGATCAGCTCCTCTGTGTCTGTTATTCTCTGTGCTTTGGTGAACCAATGAGCACGGTTTTTTGTTGTTTTTTTTGGCTTCTGTTTTTCAGGTGCTATTTTGAAAGTGTTCATGGTTTAAAAAGTGTAAAACTTGTGATTTTTTTTTAATGTATAAATTGGTCCTTCACTCTTTATAGATGACAGAATAAACAACTTTGCAGCTGATTTATTGGATTTTCTTTTTTTTCTCCATGTTGTAAACCTTTTCTTAAAAATGAGCGACCTCATGTAAAGACTTTTCATGTAGAGACTGACTTTTCAAAAACACCTGAGCAGGTGTAGATTCCTGAAGTATTGCATAACGTCAGAGTTCAATAGAAATACAACCTATTGAGTCCCTTTATTCAGTGGAGAAATCCCCCGTTTGTAATATGTGGGCTTAAGTATTGGTGCCTAGTTTCTATTTTCTAGTAATCCATCACCTTCTGTGTTTTCCCTCCACTACAGATAAATGGGCTTTAATTTTTTAGATAAATACCTGTATTTATTCCCCCCCCCCACAAACACACACACACACTTAGGGAGGTGGGAAAAACAATACAAAGCTCACAGAGAGAGCATCACATAGTGGCCATAACAGACTCCACCTACATGCCAAACAGTTCTTGGAAGTTATACCAGAAAAACAAAAGCTGTTTCTGCTTCATTGTTGGTGTGTAAATATAATGGAACTGCATTCTGATTATAAGAAACTTTTCAGCAGCAGTGAACAACATGGAAAAGCACCACAGGCCTGCTGACAGGTAGGATGGAGGATGTGTGATGCTCTGGGCCTTTGTGAAGCATAATGAGCTCCTTGAAATACAACAAGACTTGAGATAAATATCTGGTGTACAGTAGAGCTGCAAAACACTGCAACTCAATCATCAGCTCAGTATAACAGGAAACGTTTCACCAAAATCTGCCTCGACTGCAACAAGCATCGGCTGATGGAGTCAAAGAGTCGTGGCTCTGTGCCTGTGATGGATTTGGTGACACTTGTTTGATGCAGAGCGACATGATTTGGTCAAGTCTTAAAACAGAAGTCCAGCAGTAGCTTATTTAGTAAAACCATGCAGAGATGGTTTATTTCTAGCTGATGGTTCAGTTACTGATTAGATTTTGTTCAAAGGTGCTACGAATTTCAAGCATTACAATCTTTATTCACTGCAGCTCCTGTCATTTGCCAACATTCAACACTTTTACCATGTTGAGGGATTAGAGATCGGAAAAAAAGTTTCATTTACTCAGTAAATTTTCTCAACTTTTACCCAAATATGCAACAGATTCACAGCTGCAGTTTAAGGAACTACTCTGGTTTCTAAATGTATGCACTACTTATGCTAAACACTTGGTTTCATATGTTTTATGTTGAAACAGAATGATTAGGAAAAATATTTCTCCAGCCTGAATTTGTTTTTAATATCTATTTTTTTGTGTTTATTCTATTTTGCACATAACTTTACTTTTTTGTCTGTTTATTGTTTTATAAGTCAATAGTCCATCATCAAACAAAGACATGTAGGTGAACCAACCACACACACACCCAAGGGCAGGTTAGAAAGACCTTTTAACAGTCTTGTTGTTTGACAGCGGAGGGAAGTTAATCTACCCAAAGCAACAGGGCAGGAAGGCTCCCTGAGTTCAGTGCATTACCTCTTGTAAGGCGGCATAGAAAGGTTTTGCACATATTATGTACATGAACATGTAAATAATCTTGAAATTCGTTGCCACATCTTGATGATTATACGGAAGTCTGTCCCTTTGTTTTTATTCTACTTTGAAGACCTCCACATCTCAGAATTTGATTTGAAAGTATTACAAAAAATTGATCTGAAAGGGATATTCAAATATTATGATTATATAGAATTGACTAGACTGGTTTCTGTTGTGACTTGAAACAGCATTAGTTGTAACAAAGTCTTAATCGAACAGAATGTAATAGAATAAATACAACATTCCATGTCAGGCAAGTTAGGATTTTTCTACACCACTTTATCTACAGCACTTAGCACCTTCCTCCTCCTGGCCGCATGAAGGCGCTGTTTAAAAATTAAAACGTTAAACATCCGGTCGCTGCTAAAAGCACGCTTTCCTTTCGCGGCGTCGTTAAACGAACAGAGTACGCAATCTTTCTAAAACTAAAGACAAAATGAGTAAAGCACATCCACCTGAGCTAAAGAAGTAAGTTTACTTCTGTTTATAAAGGCTGAAGGTTGATCTTTTTGTGTTTTTGCTTGAAGCTGAAAGAGCTTATTAGCTTATCTGCTTTGTTTTTAACGGCAGGATGCTAACCTACTGGTAGCACGGTATCTGTTCTGAGCGTGCTCTTCATTAACAACATGACTTTTATTTTTCAGGTTTATGGATAAGAAGCTTTCATGTAAGTAGCATTTGTTTCACACAGATTAACCTTATGAATTGATAGTTTTTTGTATGCTGCTGTTGGTTGGGGTGGGTAGTAGGATAGCTTTACTTCACCGACCATAAACCTTATTTTAATGCCACGCTTCTGCTGTTTCAGTACAATTATCGGCTGCTTAACCAACTAAAAGTTATTGAACGGAATAATGAATAGTCAGGTCTGCAACCTTTAACAAACAAACATCGATGCAGCTTGAGACTTCCTGTACTAATATTTTATATCCGCTGAGTCTCTCTGGGATTTGGGGTCGAGGTACTTTTGTCTGTGCTGGTTTTCACAGCTTTATGTTAAGAAAAATTACTCTGAGATTTTTTTTTCTTCCTGTTATTTTCTTGTGTTTGTCTTTATCTTTTAGATTTCCACAAACGGATTTCAATGTGATTTACAAAAAGTGCTAAAATGTCATTGTACCAAATGATTCAGGATGGTAGTAAAGCCACTTTGGCTGCTGTTTCATCTGCTGATGTAGAAGTTAAAAAACTGCTGGTTTGTTTGCTTTTCAAAAGCAAACAGTTTATTCAGAGTTGCTGTGATGTTGACATTGTTTTGTTGCAGTTTTTTTTTTTACCCCCCCATGTTATTAAACATGGCAAATGTTATTTACCGTGTTTAATAATAAAAGATATGTTTTGACTTTGTCTCGTATGTCTGTCTGTCTGTTAGTTTCTCTATGATTTAGTTATGTTCATATCTGAGATCCGCTGTGCACGTTTGGATTTATGCTCAATAAATGGGCTGAATTGGACTTGCAGAATAATTCGTCATGTATCATGTCGTCAGATGATTCATAGCATCCCTTGCTAAAATCAACCTATTTCCCCCCCCCCCATCTGTCAGAGATGGAGGGTCTAAAGGACAAGTTTGACTTTCAATCATTTGTCGTCCTGATTTCTTTTCTTTTTTTTTTTTTTTTGCTGTGATCTGTTTTGCTCATTGTTTTGTTTTTCTACCTCGGTGGTTTCTGGTTATGCTGGTTTTATGTGTTTGCAGTGAAGCTGAACGGAGGCAGACACGTGCAGGGCATCCTACGAGGGTTCGACCCCTTCATGAACCTGGTGGTGGACGACTGTCTGGAGATGAGTCCAGGAGGACAACAGAACACCATCGGCATGGTGGTCAGCATCTCAGGATTATCTTGATTCAAACGCTTAAAGCAGACATTCTGTGTGTTTCTTTGACAGAAGAATGAAAATGTTTTTAATTAGTTTAATATTTTAGTATAAATGCAGTGAAATGGAACAACTCTGAAAACCCGGAGATGTTTGTTGTGCAAATGTGACCAGTAATGCCTCCTGCTGGCTAATAGCTAAAGTTTTATGGCAAAATTAAGATTTTAAAATCACAGTTTAAGGAATGAACTAAAGCAACGCTGCGTAACTTTTGACCCAAGTATTCGCTTGATTATTTTTTGGGGGTCAGTTTTCATCACTTGGACCAAATGGATGCTCTATGTGGCCTGACGTTTCCAGAAGTGTTCGATCGGTTTAGTTTTAGCTTCTCTGATAAATCAAGCTGCCAAAAAAAACCTGCTTCTTTTTTCAGGTCATTCAACGTTAAACTTGGGTTTAATTTTGTGAATTAATAAACAGCTGATAACATGTGATCAGTTTAGCAGAATCCTGGTTAATTTTCGCCTGAAGAATCTGATGTGTTTTTTCCTTCATCGCAGGTCATCAGAGGAAACAGCATCATCATGCTGGAGGCCTTGGAGAGAGTATGAGAAGAAAGGACGGCGGTGGAAAGAACGGGCAGCACAGTTTTATTTCTGTTTTCCTTTTTAGTCCCAGCAGTCGTACCATGGGCCATTCCTCCTTCAGATGTTGTTTGAATTTGTTTTGTGATTTAATGGTAATAAATCGACTTTTCCATTCTATCTTTTGTATGATTACTTTATTACAGAGAAATGTATAATAAAAGACTAGTAAAAATCCTTTTCCTACAAATCAAAGGGACAGCATTTTGTTGCATCGGTTTTATATTTATGGCAGCTTTTTTGGCAAAGTGATTTAAGTTTTTTTTAAGAGTAATTTATTATTGCCATAATTAAATCCTGTAGTCGAGTTGAGCAGATGGGAAATAAATGAACTAAGGATAAATGAATTTAGTATAGATTGGTTTGACAAACAACCATCTGTGGGAAACCAAAACAATAAATGAGTTGCATTTGGTAGAAAAGTTTTTTTTTTTTTTTTTTATTGCATTATAAATACCAGTTGAAGCTCATTAAACCCGAATAAAAGCTTTCTGAAACATATTTTGACTTTTTTAAAGGTTTAAAATAACATCTAACATTATATAGCAGGATTTATGTTTGCAGGGTTTCATCTGCACAAACCGTAATACAGATTTAACCATAATTCACAGCAACAAGTTAAGAGAAACTAAATGTTGCATTAACAGCAAAATCTCTGAAAAGGAAAACCATGTCTGCCCTGCTGAAGGGCACTTAAATATTCCTCATAATAAACCTCAATAAAATTTAGGCCACATAAGCATCAGTTGGGACTGAGGAGATGATTACATTAAATGCAATTTATTTTTGTTGAAATCAATGTTTGCAGAATGTTTCTGTCCAACTGCAAAATGACCCGATGGCATAATTTCAAAGACCTATGAATTCACAAAAATTCTTAGACCAAAGCTCATAGTCATAAAAAAACATGTTGATCCTCAATGATGCTGTGAAAATAATCAGAAGAGAGATTAACTTTCTGGATCCTGCTATGTAGAGTTATTTTATAAAACTCACAGTACTCAAGAAAAGGAGCAAAAGTCGACCAGAGGTGAGCTGAGCAGCGTCAAAAACGTAAAAGGAAGCCAAGAAAGAAACACTTTCCTAATTTTTATTCCCAACATTGATCTTAGGAGCCCAATAGAGTTCATGTGTACAGGATGCACTGCCAAATGAATTAATTCTAATTAAGGTGGTTTATAGGTTCAGGCCAGGATGCTGTGCAGGCAGAAACATTTCAGATTCAAAAAAGGTTTTAAGTTAACTCTTAACTGTTTTTTAAAAAAGATTTTATTTCTCCAAATAACTTTTTTCCATATTGTTTTGTGTACATTTTTTTCCCTCAAATTTATTTGTTTAAGCTCTATGTCTTCATTTTTTAAAACATATTTTATATTTTGTAATTTATTTTTTTATATTTCTCTTTTTCAGATTGAGTTTTATGCATTGCATTCTGCTTTGAATCACAGTTTACAGATCACATTCGTATTTCTATTGGTCCATGGAGACCAGCAGAAATGCATCTTCACACCTCACTCAGGAGGAAAGGCCGCTCTGAGAAGTAAAGAGAATGTTTTCTGTAAAACGCATTTTAGAAAGAATGCAATTTGTAAAACTTGATCTGAAAAAGAGAAACTTGAAAATAAAAATCTGTTAAAAAGAAAAGAAAATATGTCAAAACCTTTTGTTATTCATTCAGTTTTTGGATTTTTTTTTTTCGATTTTTTAGACTGTTTTACTTGTTTGCAACAATAATGAAGCAAAATCCACACCATAAAAACGTTCTTTTTCAAATCCTTTTGCTAAACACAATCCACTCCATATATTAAGACTGTTTTTATTTAGGCCTGTAACTGGTGCTTTTTGACCGACAGAGGGCGCTAACCGGGCTTCCGTCCTGCAGGTGGACTTTTACTTTGAAAGCGGATTGACGTCACCCACGCTGCGTTTCCTCACGACGTGTTTCGTAGCCGTCTTGACGGTATGTGGAAAGTAGCAATGTCGGAGGAGGTTGGGAAAGCGGTCCAGTCGGTGCTGGAGCGGGTGAAGCAGGCGGCGGCCCGGCGGCCACAGGTAACCGCAGGCCGGGTTGCTCCGTCTCTGGGGCTCTGGGGTCTGGGACCAGAAGAAGCAGCGTGGAGGAGAAACCTGCGGTTATGTAAGGCTGCTAAACATCTCAACCTTTGGATGAAGGCACTCCAGCCTCTGGCAGCACTTTCATAACACGACGCGTGACTGAAAGTGACAGCATGTTATCGCGTGAATCCCTCCATCCTGTGAGCGCTCGTTCATTTCTGGATGGGAGCATCTTTGATCAAACCAGCAGGCTTTAGAAATGAAGCTGTTTGATGGCTTCCCTCCGATCGCTCTGATTTTCATCCGACCTCCTCAATTATCTCCAACTTAGCCTAATTAAGCTTTCAGAGATTTTACGGTTTAAAACTGAACGGTTGAACCACTGAGTGGATGTTTGTCAGAAAACTGGGGGGGGGGGGGTATTCTGTTCGGCGGCG
>JAUZNJ010034726.1:0-11251 GCA_034780135.1 Jordanella pulchra | reverse complement strand
ACAATTATGCCCCCCCCCCCCCCCCCCCCACTGTGCTTGGTTAATGCTGCCTAGGGGCGTTCACTGAGCTGTGGTAAATGCTGAGATTGCTGTTCATTTGAATCCTTGGTGGTTTCCTTGTGTTTAATATGTGAAGTGAAGGACTGGTAATTAAATGAAGTACTCGGACTCAAGGTAAAGTCCCCAGATAGTACTAATCCATGCAAATGAGCACTCTGGTAGCTTAGCTTTACATTATGAGATAGAAAACAGGTTATTTATTGCTGGGCTTTGGGTTTCTTTAAGATATACAGCAGAAAAACACATTTTTCACACTAATAGACCAATACACAATGGTGCATAAATAGGATGATGTCAGGAGTCAGACTTAAGGCCACATGTATGAATGCCTCGGTAATGCATAGATGTTTGACCTCTATGAGGGAGTGGATGGAAAAAAGGAATGATGGAAAAACAGGAACTATGTGGGAGAAGTGAAGCTGCAAAGACTGAGAGAAAAAAATAACTGAGCAAACATCCAGGTGTGCGCCACTTCGTTTTGATCTCTCATTAATGTCCAGTAAAATATTATATAAAAAATGTGAAAAAAGTAAGAGTTCTGAAACCTTGTTTCTGTCGTAGTAGATTGTGAGTAACTCTGCTGGCTTACCTGGAGAGATGAAAAAGGTCCTCCACAGCTTCTTGTCTCGGGTAACGTCTCTGATCTCCTTTGTCATGTTGACCAACCTGCCAGCAACAGGTGGGACACGCCGGAAGTCCAGGATCCTGTCAGACAGGGAGTAATAACAATTAACTGTATGTCACATATGATTCAGATCTTTTCCTTCCACTCAACTATACCTGAACAATCAGCTTTTTCAGCCATTATAACCTTTTTTATGGACCCATAATGAAGACATCATAAGGCATTTACTTTTAAAAAACTTTTTATTGATTTGATTTATTATGACATGTAATTACCTCCATATAGGCTTTATTTTAACTATCATTTAAACATTAAAATGAAATCAAAAATGTAACTATATGACCCTGTGTGTGGTGAGTTGGTATAAATACCTGCGTTAGACCTTTAAATAAATTCACTTTCTGTATTTTTTAAGGGCCAGATGTAGGTCCTAACCACTGCCAACAGGGGGCACTGTTGTATCACTAAGAGTCCACAGGTGAACGATGTCCCCGTGGTCATGAAGAGGCCCTGATTCTACATCAGAAGCATTTGTTTTTACTTCTCCTTTTTCCTTAACTCAACATATTTCAAGGTAAATATTTCTATAACAACGTCAGTTAGTAGAATCCACCAAAAGAACGACACTTTAGTCTTGAACCAGACATTCAGCCGTCTCACCTTTTCATGCTGTGCACCACCTGACTGCAACATCAGCACCACTCTTTAAAAATTGATGCCAGTGACAACACCTAATGGATGAAGTCTGCAGGCACAGGGATGCTGGAGGACGCGGCGCAGGGGGGCCTGCATACTGTCTCAGAGACGGACAGCAGCAGACGGATGGAGGACAACGCAGTACCGTGGTAACACTTTCTGCGTCCTCCAGAGAGCTGAGCGAGCTGAATCTGATGTGTTTGGTTAAATGTGGTGAAGTTACATTCGTTTCTTCATATCTGCTGACTTCCTAATACAGCAACACTGAGTACTCCTCCCAGTTAAACCCCGTCACATCATTAATCATGCTTAAGGCAGCAAAGCCTACATAAAAGGAGACAGTGTCTGTGTTTGTCTGCGGGCCCCGTGGGAGGCAGTGCAGCGGCTGCACCAGTAATACCAGCGGCAGCACCAGCAGCAGCTGCAGCTCCAGCTCCTCTCTGGACAGGCACTAATTTAGAACAGATGAAAATAAGGGACAAAAAAAAAAATAAAGCTCTGCTTTTGGCAAACCCTGCCTGGCTTATATTTAGTCACAGAGACATTGGTGCTTTTGGTTTTTTCCTCTTCCTCTGAACCCACACATATGCTGAAGTGTGTGTGTGTTTAGACCAGATGTGCATCTGAACCCCGCTGCACATGTAACTGCTGATAAACTGTTGTTATTGCGCCCGAAGGAGGGGAGAAGAGGATCCAACATGGCTGCCCTCCGCTGTGTTTGAGTGTGACCTCCTTACGTTTTTTTCTTTTTTTTTGTCATTAGAAACACCTGCATCCCCCCACCCCACTCAAACCTCCCACAGCCCCAGTGGAAACAGCTTGACTGCAATGGCAAAAGCGAGTCCAAACTGGTTGCCCTCTGTTGTCAATCAGGGAGTCCTGTGAGGGTCCCTGCTTTCATTAGGTCCTCTGCAGCAGGCGGTCAGGCAGGAAAACATGTTGGCAAGCAAAGTTAGAGAGCCCAGTGGTTAGCTAAGTCATTGTTCAGTCGGATGTTAACAACTGGAGGGCCCTCATGGAGTCTCTGCCTGCAAGGCTGTGAGGACAGCTTTCTGACTCTTTCAACCCAGACAACACACTGGGAAATGCATTAACATGTGCATTAAATAAGAATTGATAGAAGATGCTCACCAGAATAGATAAAAGGCTAAAGAATCTACAAAGAGGGGGTCGTATTTTAATGTTCTTAACTAGAAAAGAACTCTGAGTGCACAGACCTCCGCCAAGCAGCTCGTTTGGTGTCTTTTTGTTTAAAAAAAACCGGCCACGACCCCCCCCCCAAACATGGTAAAACGGATCATCACCAAAATGTAATCATTTGTCAATGATTATAATACGCCCCTTCTGTGAAAATCTGAGCAAATTACGCCTGACACTTTTCAAGGTATTTTGAAAACAAACAGACAAACAAACAAACACAGATGAAAACATAACCTCCTTGGCGGAGGTAATTATCGGTACAACAAAAACTATCAACTGTATATGTATGTTAACACTATATTCAGTTTCCGTGACCATGAAAACATGCCACTAGCATTTGGAATCAATTTGATATCCGTATTAGTTCACTAGTTATTGACAACAAACGATTTCCCCGTAATGGCTGTTTTCATCTGGATCTAACTCCAGAACCGTTAAAGATATGTCATTTCTGTAAACACTACTGAATCAGTAAAGTTTCAGCTACAGTTTGGTACTAGTTGCAGAGCTCTAACTTCATATAGTGTCACAGAAGCTAATCCTCCCACTCTCCTACTATTTTCCACCATCCTGGATCACCAGATCCAGAATACTTATTTGATAACAACTAAACTACCCTGTGATAGTATTTGTGGTCCTGATGTCTCCAAATTTTTATCATGCTATTCTATCTCCTTTTTATAAGTTTCATTGCAAGATGTATAAAATGTCCCTATCTGGCAATGTTAAAGAATTCTTTAAAAAATTCCTGTATCCAGATCCTGATCCGGATCACCATCAAAAGTTAATGGATTGGTCCTTAGCCCAGGACGCACCTTTGGTAAAATTTTCAAGCAAATCCGTCAACAACTTTTTCTGTAAAGTTGTTAACAGACAAACAGACAAACAAACCAACACTACCGAAAACATAACCTCCTTGACGAAAGTAATAAATTCTTGTATAGACATAATGGGAAAATGTTTTTTTAAAATCTTTTTGTTGCTGATGCATTTTGTTAAATGAGCAAAACAAGGTTAATTTTGGAAGTTATTTACAGCTAAACATTATAATTAAAGATTATTAGGACTCATTAATAGATAGCGTTTCTCTAACTCAGACCAAAAGTTACCAAAAATAGTAACTTGTTGTCTAAACATGGCAATCTAAATATGGCCCGTTTCTTTTGCGAGTTAAATTCTGAATCGGGTCCTGTATCCCGCCATGTCTCGTGACGACCATCGGTGAATTGACTAAATGTAGTAGAAAATATGAAGAATTGTAATAAAAGATCATATTAGCAGATAAAGGTAGTTTTGAGCCTCTGACGTGAGGTGAGGTTGGTTATGTCAACAGAAAACAGTTATACTAATGTAAAGACTAAGAAAGACACTTAAATCAAATCGATGATCAGTTTATGACCAACACTCAAGACGCTGGAACATAGATGACAGAAACAACAACGGATCCAGTTGATCTCACTGAAGCGCCCTGAATTGTGCCAAACTTAAGCCTGATGGGCCCTGATTGGTTCCTGGCTGAACCCAGACGGTTTCTGCTAAAAACAACACTCTTCAGTGTGGAAGCCTCTCTCCAGAGAGAGCACAACTTTAAGGGGATAACAGGAAGGCTGAACGGAAACGAGCTGGATAAAAAAGGTTGCAGTTATCTAAGATACTTTTTTCTTTGTTATAAAATAGTGAAAATGGTGGTTTAGAGCGACTTCTCTCTCAAACATCTATTGAACCAATTCCCTTAAAATCTGTGGCAGCAGGTCATAGAACTCTGAATGGTTCATCTCAATCTGTTATGCTTAAAAACGAAGCAAAACAAGTTGAACTTTTCACTTTAGCCATTAGTTCAGAAAAAGGATCCATCCTAAAGCACCGGGCTGATGATGTTACCACCTGTGGAGGAGACCTTTAAATGTCTTTTATTGTCTCTAAAGCTTCACTGACATTTTATTTCTTCTTTTTTCAGGTTTGCTTGGAGAAAAACAAGCTTAGTGATTATTGTTTTCCAGAAGGTCCATCTAAATAATAGGTATCTTACTCTATGAGACACAAACAACCATGTATCTCTTCTCACTGTTGAGGAGATTTAATCTATTTAAAATCCTTCGCTTTGTGGTCTAAACCAATGAAATAAGAACATATATGTCACAGGTTACATTTTGTATGCCATCATCCCACCAGAACTGACTGTCTTTATGGATTATATCGGATTCAGAGCCACCCTTATGTGTATATCTAAGCACCCTTTGTGTGATAGATTGATAGGTCTATCATGATGACAGAAGGAGCAACAGCGCCCCACTCAGGCCTCTCTTCATACTGCAGGCAGTCTGTCAATCAGCCACATACTGTAGAGAAATACCTCATTAAATCTTCACATGATACTCATGTTAAAATCTCTTTATCATCTGGAACAAACAGTCTACAGACTTTCAAAATGAGACATGGAATGATCTCCAGACATAATTAGTCAGCTCCAGCTTTGCTCCTTCAGAACCACTCAAAGCAGAACCGCAGCAGCCGTGCTCCGTGGTTCTGCCTCCAGTCCGGACTCCTCCCAGGTGGTTAATGAGCTGACATGGAGAAGGGAAAATTAGCAATCGGGGACGAACAAAAACCCTGCAGGACGCAAGGATGCAAGATAAGCACCGGGGAAGCGATGGTAACTTCACACACCCAGCCTTTTGCTTCAACCTACTTAGAGATGTTTACAGCGCCGGGACCTAATCTGGATCTGCAGAGAGCTTCTGCATGTAGGCAAAGAGAATGCAAATGAGTTTGACTCACATACTAAAAGTGTCATGTCTGTATCGGGTTGAGCTTGCCGTTTCTGCCTCTGGAATATTAATGTTTTTCATTAAAGTTTTTCTGTCTCAGCAGGAGCCGATGATCCCTGCTGAGAGACTGAGGTCACATCTAGAACAGAGCTGGTTTTCAAGCTCAGACCTTCTTCCACATGTTTGCTCTGCTTAAAAAACAAAACATGAACTGGACTTCCCACGGATTATTTCAACAGGAGTTGTAGAACTTTACAGCTATTGATGATTCTTGCTCTCCTCTTTGAAGGCTGTCAGTCTAGCTGGACGTCCTTATTTTAGTAGGTCTGCAGGTGATCCATCTTTATCTACGTTCAGGTGATGGATTGAATAGAACTCTGGGAAATTTTCTGATACGAAAGCTGTAATGTAAACATATGAGAAATTTAACGTGAATACAGAGCATCCTTTTTCTTCCACATTCTGCTTTAATTTATGTTGCTCTTCTACAAAAGGTCAAAATGAAGACAACTATGGTCTGTTGTTGAAACAGGAAGCTGATCCAAACAGAAAAATCTGGATCTCCATCGAGATCTCTGTCAGACCAGTTGAAAACCTAGCAGTCTGAACACGTCAGAGCTGAAACACCTGCTGAATCAGTAACAGGTGGGGGGAGGGGGCGTTCACCTACTTGTCCAGATGAAATGCAGCGATCTCTGCGTTGTGTCTTTCAAAGTCAGAGAAGTAGAAGAAGTCTGGCGGGGTTTCCTGCTCCCGGGTCTGCCTGCAGGGGCACAGAGAGGATTTAAAATTTTTGTCAGTAGGCAGAAATTTCAGCTTGAACATGAAGATACGATGAAAGATGAGAAATGATTGGTAGTGTTCACATTAAACCAGCCCCATGGTCTCATAAAGAGCTCATCTTTCAGGACCGATCACAATGCTTTCTTTGGCGTCCACATGGACCATCTGCTCCTCGTCTTGGTCTGCACTGATATCAGCCCAGCTCTGATCTTTCCCCTATAACAAACTGCTTTCTGCACACATCCCTCTTTAAAGCCCTCACTGCAGGGACAGAGGCTCTTAAAGGCTTAAATCCCAGGGTTGATGGAAAAAGGGTCGGGACCGAGGCAGGACAGCCGGGGTAGAAAGCCAAAGTCAAAAGAAACGCGGGTGAAAAGACGCGGAGAAGGTACAGAAGATATGCTAATATCCTGGAGAGCACAAAGGGAAGCGTGCCGTCCGTCATCAACATGCAATCTTCCTACAGAGGAGTCCCTCATTCCAGCTCTTCTTTCCTTCCTACAAACTGCCTCCTTTCTCCCAGCTTTTATTGACAACAGTAAATAGTTTCCAGAAGGCAGCTGAGCGTAATGATTTGGACCGCAGCCTCTGCCTTTTTTCTTCAGCTCAGGCTGAGGGAGCAGCAGAAGAATGGAAACTATCTGGGCTGAATCTCTTTCTCCTTCACTCCCTGTGGATGCTTCTCTGTTTATCCCCTTTCTCACCTCCTCTGCCTCGCCGCTCGCTTCTAAGAAATGCTTTCCTCCATTTTTATCATCAGCAGCTTAACACTTTAAATCTGCCTCCTGCTCCTCTGTCTCCGTCACTCCCCTCCTCAGCTGGCTGGCTGATTGTGACTCCACAGCTGCGTGGCTGACATATGCACCAGTCATTAACTAAACCAACACTGAGCCCAGAAACTCACTCATGCACTACAGAATCCTCTATTTCCTCCGCTCTTCCCGCTCCGCTCTCTCTGCAGACCTTTGACAGACGCCTTATGCAGATGGGTGGCCTGCTTAAGCAAAGTAAGCAGGAAACTTTCATGACAAATTTGGGATAAAAATAGCTGAGCTCTTATTTAGTTCTTGCTTTTCTGCTGATGAAAATTCAGTCACCATAACCTGATTTCCCTTCGCTTTCCTTGATTAAAGGCCAGAAGCTGCCCGTTGGAGCTTCGGGAGCTGGATGTTTCTGAGACACCTGCTAGAACCAAGGGGCTCATCAGGCTCCTGCGGTTCTGATCTATCAAATACTTGTCAAAAGACAATTTACTCCTGTTAAGGATGATGATTTATTTACATTTAGCTTAAGTTTTTATCATTGTGTTTTTTACTTTCATTCAGATCGCTTACAGATAGGCTACCTATGTAAAGTGCTCTATGGATCTTATTCAGTATTATATTTAGGGCTGCAACTAACGATTATTTTGCTAATCGAATCATCTGTTGATTCATTTTGGGATTAATAATTGGATTACAGAGTTAAACCAAGTGAAAGTGAAACCTTTCCACCTAAGGAGTTCTAGATAGAGCATATTGACGGATGAAAAAGTTTCTTTAATCTTAAATACAAAGTATTTACATATATTTTTTCCTTTTTTAGTATAAATTCTGCTCTAAGTGGGTTGATCTGTTGTTAAAAGAAGCTCTACAAAGTTCTACTAAATTAAATAAATGTAGCTCTCCATTAGAAAAGACAAAACCTGTGAGGATGCACCCACAGCAGGCACAACACCTGAAGACACAATGTATTTAGTTAAACTGTGAGGTGGAATGTGCTTGTATGTCATGTCATGCAAAGGATTATGGGAAACCATGTAGTTCTAAGCCCAGATACGCTTATAGGTCCCTGATAGGAAGCATCCTCCTTCCTCTTCTTCTTCCTCTTTCTATCTCCTTCATTAATGCCAGCAGTATATAGATGGAAATGTTCCTACTGGTTTGCCCAACTCAGATTAAGCCCCCGCCTGTACAGGCCTCAGCGCAAAACCTCAACCTATGTACTAACAAACTTGAGACCAACTTTATCTGCGAGAGGCTCCATTGATGAAAGGTCAAGTATTCACATAGGAGATGAAGCGATAACAACCAGGTGAATAAAACCAAAAATGAAAATGAACCGGATGGAGATGGATCATTCTAAGTTGTTTGATGTTTCCTACTTTACTAACATTTCTCGTCTGAGACAAGATATTTGGTCTGCGTGGCTCAAATTGCTTCAACGTGTTCTTATTGCTACAGACATCAGACAACCTGATTTTTCGTTGGGCCAGAGACTAAATCGGAACTAGCATTAGTTCAGGGGTCACACTCTTCAAAAACGCCAAGTCATGATGAACCTCAACAAACTTCTCTGTTTTGTTTTCTTTGGTCCTTTTGTAATTAGAGCCATAACTACTGTTTCCAACTCACACATTGTTCCTTTAAGCATGCAGACATTTTGCAGGAAAGAGAAAAATCTAGAGATTTTCTGGTGCTACTGGAGTCTGACGATTCTAAAATAACAGAACCTGCAGCTTTTGCTCTGCTTTTTACAGAAAATATGTAGAGAATGTGGCTTCATGAGGTGGAAAAAGTAATCCTCTGCTGACAAAACGCTCGATGGTGGGAGCTTTAACTCAGTATTTCATGACCTTGCTCTCTGCAAAGAAGCGTAACCATGGAGATTTGTTAGAGGATAAGAGAGCAAACATTCTAGCGCAATGAGTTACGGCCACTCAGCTTTAAAGAAGCCAACTTCACATAGCCGTGCTACATTGCTCTCTCTGTATAGGAGGGGAGAAAACCACAGTAAGCCTCTTCATGATCCAGAAAGCCTGTTAAAGACAGTTCCTAAGTGCACACACTCTCCATCAATGCTTTTCTATCAAAACAGGAGTGAAAGTCAGAGCAAACATGTTAAAAATAGGAGCGTGTTTGTGTTTGACAGCTGGTTTTTAAAGTGCGCCTGCTCCCCACTAGCAAGGAAGCACAGAAAAAAAAGGGGGGCTGGGATAATTGCTGTTATCCACAACCGATTGGGATGTCAATAAAGTTATTTCGAGCGTGGCATTACACCCCCTGCTGACATGGAGAGGATGAGGAATAAAAGAGAGAGCAGATAGAGGAAGAAACGAAGAAAAGAGACAGAATAAAATGACAAAAGCGGATCTGAGGTTAAAAAGGGATAATAAATAGAAGCCAGTGAGGAAGAGGGCATTGAGTTGACTCTCCTGCATAACAACAAAAACAAGGTCATGTTAACAACCGGAAAAACATCCAGTAAGGATGAAATAAGACCTATTTATATCATTTCTAAAAATAACTAATAATGTTTTTTAAAAATATAATTCAATAAACCTCCTATTGAAACAGTCCTTTTCAGGAGCAATATTATGAGCTCAGAGGATAAATGTCGTTACCTCATATGAAGTCTATTAACGCTTGAACCCAAGGTGTGCACAAAGTTCTTTGGAGATTAAAATATTTACAGATTCGTTGCTAGATTTATATTTTTGCTGAATAAAGAGCAGATTTCTCATAAGATGCTGCATGAGTCCGCCCCTTCATGTTTAAGTTGTCCGTCTGGACTGACATCAGCCCCTTTATCATCGCAGGCAGGTGAAGTGAGCGTGCCCAGAGTGACCCTGGCCCTGCTGTAAACACATAGTTTACTCTGGGCGGCCAGACAGTTTCTTGGCTCCACTTTGCCCTGAGGGGCCCTCGGCAGCTGATGGGGCCGATCTGCAAACACACAGCTGTGTGGAAAAACTCAGAGCTGAATAGGAGCGCCGCCATCTTGGAAATGCACCTGTGAGCAGGAGCAGGGAATTAACCAAAATGATAAAACATTGATGTAAAAGTAAACAAAAAACGTCCTTCCTTTCTCTTCACAGAACAAATAAAAGTTAAAGGACATCGCTAAGAGTTGTGCAGCTGCAATAAAAGATGGTTGCTGGAGGAGTTATTCTGTGTGGAGGCGTCTGCGCCAGTCAGCTAACGAGGCCCGAAAAGCTCAGGCGGATCACGATGCGATGTGGGCCCTGTGCTGAGGAACAGCTGCAGCTGGTGGTGCCATCATCCACCCCCTGAGTCACTTTAGCCCTGACACACACTAACTGAATCCTACTTGGTCACCGCCTTAATGTGAGGAGGAGAGAAGCTTCTCAGATGCTCTGAAACAACCTCCATGATTATTGAAAAAAAAAAGAAAAAAAAAATCGAAAGAGAAAAACAATAATATAACATCTCAGCCCAGCAGCGAACCAAATGAAAGTATACTGAAAAATTCATACAGTCCAAAGTCACATATTTTCAAGATTTAATAAACACATTTTGAAAAAAAGTAATTCACTAGTTTTTTAGAACATTTGAGAATAACTTCAGGTCAACGAGGAAAGGATTTTAACAAAGAAATGCTGTGTTTTAGTCTCAGAAGGTGGAATTCAGTGTTCGTGCAATCAAAAGGAAAGTCAAGTGAAAGGAGAAACTTCATTAAATCCAAGGTCTATCCAAGGGCTTTATCGTCCACTGCTGTTGGTCCACATGTTGTGCTTTTCCAGAGCTTTTAGCCTACTTCATGCTGTCAGACAGGTTCTATTAAAATGAACTTAACTCCTACATTTCTGTTTATCTCCTCTAAATTCCACTGTTTCAGTTCAATGACTGACATAAATTAACTTCTACCCGATATTCTTATTGCTAAGAGTCACCTATACAAATGTGGGAGCTTTAATTCTGTGTAAATTGAAAATGGAGTCAAAATAACAACATGTTCTTGAATCGGCTGTTCACACTCATGAACCGTGTTTCTGCCCCAGTGGGACGAAGTCTTTCATTATGGAGAACAATTGAAAAGTTGTGACATTACACACAAAGCTTTTCTTCTGCCAGTCATCGCCATACAAGTCATTATCCATGCTCCAGTTTTCTCTGCTCATTTCTCTTTTTTTTGTCACGGTCCTGAACGAGCTCTGCTCATGCTCCACCATTCTGTTTCATCTGGAGCGAAGCTGCATTACAGAAACAAAACATCATGGAAATGTTGCTTCATTTCAGTGCACGGCAAGAAAAAAAAAAAAAAAAAAAAAAAGAGGGGGGGGTCCGCAGCACATTTGGATAAAGCAGACAGAGGATGTTTTATGTAGTTTCAAAGTCAA
>JAUZNJ010034725.1:0-12572 GCA_034780135.1 Jordanella pulchra | reverse complement strand
GAACTGTCCTTGTGAAGTGCCATGAGATGACATGTGTTGTGATTTGGCGCTATATAAATAAACTGAATTGAATTGAATTGAATTCATGTTTCACTGTAAAACCCAATAAAACCACCCTGTTTTGACTGCATTCAAGATCCATTCACTCATCTGCTCTTATTAAAGGAGACTTTGAATGCATTGAGCTTTAAATCTTAAACATTCTTCACAGACTCCTCAATGTACTCTTAAAACCCCCTTTCCTTTTATTTGTTTTCATTTTGTGTTTATTTTCAGTAGTGATTAGTATTTAACTTTGTAAGGCTAAAAGGCCATGATATAAAATCTTTAAAGGATAATTGTAAGACATGACTGATTTTTAGACATTTTTAATCACAGCGCTACAGGTTTTCATTGTTTTCCTAGAGTTTCTCCAACATGCAGCTTCAGCTTCTGAAGTTCAGTAAAGAAAACAGATGTAAACCAGAGCATTTGGCGGTTGTCTCATTGATTTAAGGTCAGCTTCTCTGTACGTTCCTTGACAGCTCTTTTGCAGTGCAGCAGGTGCTGAATCTTCCATCACTCCAAGATGAGCCTTCAACATGCATCACAATCAATGTCATAATGATGGTTATTACATGATTGAGCTGAAGCTCTCAAATGCTTACATCCACTTCCACATCCATACTAAAATTAGCAATGATTGCCATCAGCCAGTTTAATCTGTCTGCTTATGAGTCAGATTTTAAAGTCTGTCATTGAGTCTATGTGGACTTCTGTATAAGTAAAACTATGTGATTAACAGTATTTGAGGAAAAGATTGTGATTGTAGCAAAAAACCTTAACTTTTTCACTTTTTGTCACATTAAAGTCATTAACTTAGTTGCATTTTATTGGTATTTTTGAATTAAGTAGTTTATAACTGTAAGGAAGAAGAAAGCAGATAAAATCTAAGAAATGTGACATGCATTTGTGTTCCATCCCTTTACTTTAATCGCACTAAGTGAAGCAATGCAGCAAACTGCCAGTTATTGAATGAGATCGCACCTACATGTAATTCAATCTCAGAATAAATTCATGTGTTTTGTGAGGGTCTCAAAGGTTTTATTTTCAAAAAGTAGGAATAAATTTATGGACAAGTCTACAGTAATGCCACAAGCTCTGAACATCCCATAGTGCCCATCATTAATAATTGATAGAGTATGGGACACTTATATAAGTTAACGCATTAATTACACACGGGGGGCAGATGTACGGTAACTCTGGAGGAGCTACAGGGATCCACAGCTGAGAGGAGATATTTCATAGAGTTAATTGTTCTTAGTCAAGGAAACATAATAGCACCACAAAGAACGCTATTGTTAAAAGAAAGACCTAAGAAGTTCTGTTGGCAGTTTTCTACAAACTGTATAGGAGAGGCAGCAAACCCTATTGAGTTCAGACCATAATTAATCTCTTTAGTTCATATGCAAAAACACACCATATAACAGAAAATTAATAAAACACTCTACATGCTAGACATATAAACATGGCAGTGGTGGCACCATGCTGTGGAGATGATTTTCTTTTGAAAAAACAAGAAAGCTGCTCAGATTTTACCGGAAGGTGAATCTAAAGAAATATGGCCATCCTTACAAAGCACTTGATAGAGCTACAAAAGCTCCCAGTGGAAAAACAAACTACAAATCAGAGTATTTCACATGGTGAGCTGACCGAGGTCTAAATGATTGAGAATCTGTGACAAGAAATGGAAAGTTTTCACCCAGTCTAAACGAGCTCAACTTTTACATTATACGTGTGCATATATTTCATTTACATTTGAAAAGCTGCTGCAGGTTTATTGCTAAAGATTTGAAGCTGTGATTGCAGCAAAGTTGGTTCAACAAAACATATCTTCTGGGAGGCTGAAAACAAATGCATGTCACACTTTCAAACTATCCATGTTAACAATTATGTCTCTCATTCCACAAATTTGCAATAATGAATTGTTTGTGTTGGTCCATCACAACAAAATGTAAGTAAAATAAACAAGAGGTTTAAGGTTGTAATGAAATAAACAGCTGAGAAATTTAAAGGATATAAATACTTTATTGGGCAATGCAAAACGATAGCTGGCATTTGATTTGATTTACAGTGATCTGTCAGTAGTAGTTATTATGAAGCACTTGTCTAGGAAGCCTTTCTGAGTGATTGCAAATTTACTACAAGGAGTTTAATAAACAATTTATAGATAAATACCTGATAGGTCTTAATGGCTTACTCTGCAAATAATAGTCAGCAGGCTTGGATGGCACAATAACCAGAACTTTGGCACATCCAGGTGGTGGAAAAGTGTAACTGCAAATATATCTTCTAGCAGCATTTATTATTTATTTATTTTCTAAGGAAAAAAAAGTGAGAAAAAACACAAGTTGTATGAAATGTGAAATGGATGTTAATATTCAGCTATGGATATGCATCTTAGATTGTGTTACCTCCAAGATTATGATCTCTTTGTCTATCTGAGGACAACCCAAACTCAGAAAGGAAGCCCCAATGAGCACAAACACCTGCCTGCTCCTGCACTGGGACACACTGTGCTGGATAGTGTGCTTGGGTAGTGGAAAGCTCTGACACTGTTCATTAATCACCATGTTGAGGTTTTGATGCCACAGCAGGAATAAAAACGCTGCTCTGACTTTAACAGATATACTATACTGCCTCCATCAGCGTTGCTCGAGTTCAGGCTAGAAGGAAATAACGCTTGCCTCCGTGTGCGGGACATGTCATTTATTTAGGTATCAAAATTCCCTTTCCATGAAGACAATTAGATGACAATTAAAAATGATGTGAATCTTAGTTCTTTTTGGTTTTTTTGTTTTTGTTTGTTGAGTGTTGATTTTTAACCCAATGCTTAAGCTTTCTATGCTGTTTTTTTGTTGTTTTTTTGCTGTAGAATATATTCTGGAAAACCTTATGACCCGAACATCCTTTTATGCCTTTACACCACCCAGTGTCACTAGGTTGGATTAAAACATATTCAAGACTAAAATTGTGATATTTCCATTTTTTTTATTGTGGACAAACATGGCTGTTACACATCTTTTAGTGACTGGATTGCTTTCAATGAGCTTTGGCACATTGCGATACCGGAAGATGCATCTAAATGCCGTCTTCAGTAATATGTCTAAAAGAAAAAGGTTTTTACATTCAAAATTTACAGAGCTGTTAGTTGTTCTTTCAATCCCATTAGGTTGTCATGTAGGCATTTTAGAAAAACTACCGGAAGTATATATTTTTTTACACATTCTTGAAAAAGGTGTTGCTACAGTCACAATCACAGTCTTTCTTCCTCAAAGCTTGGTTACTTAATCTGATGTCAGAGAGCTCTACTTTGGTCAACAGAACCTTCCCCTAAACTTATTTCTTGGATTCCCTTAGATATTCTCTGACCAACTAAGAACAGACCTGAAGAAGTATCTTAGTACCGGATTGGCACTGTGAGGTACGAGTCAATTATGATTTTATTGGTGGTCTCTCTGGGGATTATGGATTCAACTTCCCTCACCTTTCTTGAGGTCATGAAGCTCTGGATAAGATAGTGATTAATGGTCATTCATATTTCTAGCTTATAGCATATTTCATATTCATAGCTCTTCATCTACTCTAATTATCCCAAGATGCTGAAGGCTCTTAACGTTGGGAGTCTATCTTGAATGACAGACCCCTTAAACTTTACACGGAGGACTCAACCCTATCTCAACCAGGTCAGCAGTCTGTCACAGGGCAACACAGAGACATACATATAACCATGCACAAACCCACAGCTAAGGACGATTTGGAGATACCAATTAACCTAACAGTCATGTATTTGGGCTCTAGGAGGAAGCTGGAGTACCTGGAGAGAACCCATGCATGTACGGGGAGAACATGCAAACTCCATGCAGGGAATCAAACCTAGAATCTTCTTGCTGCAAAGCAACATTGCTACAAACTGCTCCACTGTGCCGCTCACCAGTCCACAGTTGTGGAGTGTTATACCGAGGAAGTGGCTGAACAGTGGACTGGATTTTACACGTACTGAACCACTAAGGGGATCAATGACAATGTGTTGGGCAGACTATGTCTATTTTGAAAAATTGTAGTCATGAAGAATTACTCCTTAAAGGTATTTTGCACAAGGGGCTGCAGGAAGTTCCAAGTTTGGGACACTTCAAAGAACTGCACCAGGGCATCCCCTGATCTCCAGCACTGTCTGTGGTGTTACAGTAATGTCTAAAAAGAAGGGAGGATGTATGATTTGGGATCCTCAAGGTCACATCTTTCCTATCTGCTTAGGATGTTGTTCTGTTGGGCTCTTTGGGCCACAACACTTTGCACTGCAGCACTTTGTATCCGAGTGACATTTCCAGGATGAAGGCCAACTAAAATAAGTCAGTGATTCTAAGCAGTAAACAGGTGGTTTTCTACCTCAGGTGTATGAGTGCTGCAACGATCTCCCCCTCATATTGCAAAGAGGCAGCCGAGGTGGTTTGTGATGCCAAGTAATTATCTTCCCCACTGTGTAAGGTGTGGGTTAGTCAGTGAATCCATAACTTGTAATAAAGACTCTCATGACACCAACACATGATCGATGAAAAAAATCTCACAATTTGTTTTCTTTTCTACAACAAAAATGCCTGTGATTATCTTTTTGTATCTCTTTGTAGAACAGAGATCACTCTATACTTATGTTCATTCTTCTCTCTGTTAGATTTAATTTAGGACAGAGTATTATTACGCAAGTTAAAGTGCAAATTCACCAAACCAGCAGAGATAAAACCAGTTGGCTCAGTAAAACATCTTATTACCAGGTCAAATTAGACCTGCCTGGTGGCTCAATAATAAGAAAACTGACTCTATTTAAGATGCAATCTTCGCACAGTGCGCTCGGTTTGGTATTCACGGTGGCTTTCCTTATTAAGCACATTCAAGATGAATATAGTTAGTACAGGCAAACCTTAATATTTCACACCAACTTTTTTTTCCCCATCTCCACTCCGTCATCCCTCACAAAATAGTGCATCATTCCACACCGGATGCATCTAGGATCCATCCATGCATCGCCTCTTATTTTGGAATTTACTGGATCCTCTCGACATGGCCAACTGCCTGTGTGGCTCATCTGGCTTTAAGAATTTGATGCTTTTTGCTCTATCAGCTGTAAAAAAAAAAAGAAAAAAAAAAAAAAACCCTTGATCTGTTGAAACAGAAGACGATTGTATAAAGGAATCTGTGTGGATGAAGGTCTAGTTTGTCACCATTTTTAGAGGTGCGCTCCTAAACAAAAAGGCACAAAGAGACCTCTAAAAACAGAGGTAGCTTGCTTTTTAATAACTAAATAACTTTTAATAACTAACTTTACTAAAACATAACCAATAACTAAGGAAGGTTCCAACAGCTATGTTTACACTGTCTTAATACATGCTCCATTATGTTTGACACAAGGTGGCCTACAGAAGCTTTAGGGACAAAGTTGTTACCAATCACTCTTGCGTAGGGAGAGGGAACTCCAGTTTTTAAGATTTACCAAATGCTTACTGTAAAAATAAAAATATCAAGTATATAAGAAAATGGGTTTATTCTTTCTTTAAATCTTAATGTACAACAAATAAATGAAAAATACTTGATAGAAAATGTCTGCAAAAAATTACTTCTTACTATCCAGGTACTAAAAGACTGAGTTAAACTCAGAGTATTTGTTCAGCCTTGATTTTTAAATCTGTCTTTTGCTGCAACAATTCCTTCACTGACTGCTTTCCTCAAAACTGCTGAGCAAAATTCCAGCAGCAACATCCTGCTGTGCTACATTCACACTTTGTTCCTCTCTAACCACTGACGGAAGTCCATTACTGGTCCAAACATGCTTTCAAGCCTCAAGCTCGGTCCAGCTGTCATGGAACGATGCATGTTGCCTTTCGAAGGGTCAGGTAGCCTGTGACTACATCAGTAGGGAGGAGGCGGATGTAGGAAAACTCCTCAGATGATGTGAAGCGCAGCTTTGTCTGTGGATCGGTGTAGTTCGCCTGATGAAATGCATGAGAATGTGTTCAGATTCTGCTTTTAACAAGACCTGAAAAAAAATAGTAATGCTGTGGTTTTTTTGATGGGTTACTCACTGGGAGACCAGAGATGTCCGAGTATTTCTTTGCTGGTTTTAAAGAGGGGGGCGCATCAATGTTGTAGTCTAAAATTATAGAAGAAATTACACAACTGATTTGATCTGATAACCCACGTTATTTAGTATGACTGCTTAAAGTGATGTAGAGAACCGACTCACAGTTGGGATCACTGAGCTTCCAGGGTAAAGTCCGCTCCAAAGCCAGAATCTGTTTCAGGTTCTTCCAGGTCCTATTCTTTTTGCCAGCTGCTGCTCCTCCAATCCCTGAGTGCTGCCGGAATAAACAAAGAAAACAGAGGAGATGCAGAAGAACTGAACAAGAAGCAGGACGAGGAGATACGTTTAAATCCAGATGACTGCAGGCACTCACAGTAAATGTGTTGTCTTTGAAAGGGGGTAGCTTTACAGCAGGCTCCGTGGTGGTTGGGGCACTGTCCACTGATCCCACCGTCTTCATCTCAGCCATAGTTTCAACTGCAGTTATCTGAAGACACATAACATTGAGAAGAAACTAAATATGAGTAAATTTCAGCAATATCTTTATCATTGCACCCTTGATCTACTTTAATAATCACAAAGTAATGAAATAATTCAAGGTCAGCCAAAAACAACAACAACAAAAACATTTGTTTTAACTTTCTAAATTGAAAAATAAACAGTACAAATTTTATAGAAAGATAAAACAATCATCTCTCAGATTAAAGCAGTTTACCACTGCTTCACTGAAAAAATATAATTACAATAAACCTCACATAGGTATAAGCCATATTATCGATAAAGAACACCCCCTTAAGAAAAAGAATATCTATTAAACAAGAAAAAAAGATTAACTAACAGACAGACAGACGATAATACAAATATATATATTAACAATAAAGGCTTATTCATTTTTTTTTCTTATTTCCGCTTCATTATGTAGCGGAATTATGTATTATGTACAATTCAGTTTTCTAAAACAAAAAGAGCAACGCATTGTCAAATCATGTTGCCTTCATTTGCCCTGCTTTTTTACTGTCATACATAAACTGTTAAACAGTAGAAATTAATTTCTCTGTAAAACCAAATGAAGGTTATTTACATGTGCTACAATGGGGTATAATGTAATTATGAATCTGTGTTTGATAATAGTAATAACAAGATGGTTTAATGATCATTTAGAGGAATTTCAGAGGAATAACAAAGAAAAACGCTGCATAAATGAGGGAGGGGTAGTGGAGTTTGTCCTTAGCACCACTAATATCCACTGCGATGTAAACAGCTGTTATATCAGAACTGACTTCTTAATATTTGATGCTGATTGTGACAAAAATTGAGTATTTCATGGAAATATTGGGAAGTATTCTCATGTTGTAAGGTCTATGATTAGCTTTTTTTTAGAAGTGATACCCATAGTCTGAAAGTAACTAAATCAATAAATGGGCACATTTACCATAAATAGATAAATTAGCTTAAAGTTAGTTGTCTGTAATTATCTCTAAGCATTCAAGCTGCTGTACATAAAAAAAGGAAAGGAAACGTTATGGTGACATAAAGCAAATTAAACAATCATTGAATACAAATTAAAGAGAGTAAAAATCAAGAGTTAAATAGTTAAAGATTCAATGATTTTTTTTTAATCATACCAGTTCAAATTCGCATTTCTGTGGCACCAAATTTGGACTCAGGTCCCAGCTCAATAACCTTAATATTTAAGAAAAGCAATAGATGAAGCTGCATTAAGTGTGGTTTGAGTTCAGCAGTCTAACAGCAGCAGGGTAGAAACTGTTTTTGAGCCTGGTGGTTTTACTCTGGATGCTCCAGGGTGGGTGGAATCCTTCAGGATGCGGAACACCCTTCCCCTGCATCTTGGTGTGTAGAGGTTCGAGGTGGAGGGAAGGCTGCTCCCTACAGTCCTCTGTGCAGCTTTAACCAGCCGCTGTAGAGCCATCCTCTCAGCAGCAGTGAAGCTGCTGTGGCACAAGATAATGAAAAGCTCTTCGCAGCTTCCTGGGAGGGTAGACGCCGATGAGCTTTCCTGATCAGACAGGAAGTGCTGGCACAAATAAATGCACATCCAGCTTCAAGGATTTTTGTGCTTCTGACATCCACCACCATCCCAATTTTCTTCATATATATGGACCCGTGTTATCTGCAATCTTCACTGTAGGACAGCTGCCTTGCCCAGCAATCATACGTCAGCAGAGTAAACAGGAGGGGGCTCAACATGCAGCCAGAGATAAGGTCTGCCGGTCCAGGTTCCCCAGTGTGGGACTAAGTCCAAGAGAGGGGAGCTCTCTATACCACAGATGATTCAGATAACTATACGTTATAAACATTTTTAGTAAAAGATCTATCTCCGTATGAGCTGTACCTGTGTCTGCGTGGCTGGTGTAGCTGTCAGCGGTGGTTTCTTCTTTTTGCTGCCACTGATGTTGCTGTTCCCTGCGACCTGCTGAGAGCCTGACACCGCCGGGCTGCTTGGACGCTTCTTCCCCCGCAGAGCCGCTGCGCTGGCGGCCGCCGCCTGCTGCTTCACCGTTATAGGGATCTGGGATGCCATTGTAACTGAAAGCGCTGAGATACAATAGAAATATACTACAACGAATTATATTTTCTCTTTTCGAACGCTACATGAGCTCACTGCCTTCATTAATGTAAACATTCCCCAAACCGGATGTGGTATTGAAAGACTTCCGGGTAAACGCGTTTTAAGGTAAAGCAGCATTTTCATAGATAATTATTATATTGTATTTTATTTTTTTTTAATCAGTGACATTGAATAAAAACAATTTGAGGATATTAAATAGACAGATTGAATTATAAAAATGTAACAAAATATTTCTATGTAGGTTCTCAAAAAAAAAAAAGATTATCGTATATTCGGGTTTATGGCGTTAAAAGAGACACATGAAAGACTATAAACCTTTAAAAATCCAAGCCAATAGGGTTACTGGCAATGAGGTCGGAACCAAAGTCTTTTATTATTATTTATTTTCCCTGATTGTTTTCTGCACTGAATTACCCAAAACAATTGAACTTAGTAGAATTTGTAACACTTACTGTAAGTGCAGTTATTAGTAAAGGAATATGCATTTACATCGGAATTGTAAAATCATGCAAATTTACTTTACCCGAATAATCTCCCTCTTTCAAAAATATTAAAAAGAAACTCACTCCCTTCATTCTGTTGTTTCTACCACTAAAATCATTTTTATTTTGTCCAAAATGAAATTCATACAGGGCCCCAATATAATAGGCTTAAATGTTTTGTTGATGAAAAGTATAATGGGGGGGTATTTGGGTAAAAAGTTCTGCTCAGTTTAGGTACAGCAAAAATGTAATTAACCAATACTGCCACTATGTGTTTTTAGGGAGTATAGCAGCCAGAAAAAAACATAATAACCTTTGCATGCAAGTAATAAAAGCAATAATAAAGCAAAAGTATAAAAGTGTTTTATTTTATAATCAAACTATAAAGCTTCAGATACTTCAGAATACGTTACAGCAACCAAGCAGATATATGCATACATAGCAATAAACATATTTACAAATTTAAAGCTCTTAGATTCTTTTTATAACACAGTATACCACAGCCAAGTTTATGTCTTTGACAAATCTACATTTGTGAATCTCTCCACTTACAAAAAAAAAACTGGTTAGAAATACAATTTTGCTGCAAAGCCAGAAAGACAGACATTTGGATGAAGATGACAAATTATCAGGGTCTCTACAGATTATATACATACCTGGCCTTTCATGCTGTATATCTTTTAACATGCCTATTTAAGTCCCTGTACAAATTTAATCATTTAATTCATTTTTTCAGCCATTAGTAATAAACTGTTTTTCTATAGCACTGGTATTTGGAATTAGGCTCTTTCATCAGTTAATCTTTTCAAAAAAATAAAGTTATATTAAATAAAAAATAAATCCTAATCAAATATATCACTCTGACACACAAAAAAAGCCTGGTATGTCATGCATCCTTGGTGAAAAAGAGCAAATTGTTCAAAGGAACATGTTAATAAATATTCTGTCCTTGCAAGCAAGATTAGTGTGAGTACATTAAAAGAGATACTAACTCATGTGTTACACAGAATGAAGCTGATATTAAAGGATAAAATAATCACACCAAGGTCAAAACGTTTCTGTTTTAGGCAAAGAGCTTAACTCTAAAAAAAATGTTTTATCTAAATTATAGCCTTAATCAAAAAACGGTTACGTTTTGTCTGCAACGATCAGTGACCCAAGGCTATTTACATGTTAACCTTGCCATGTTATCTGCCTGGGGGAAAAGACAGGAGTTTCTAATTCCAGTTTTCAGGGAAGGTATGCATGCCCTGCAGGTTTATGTAGATGTAATCGTGGTCCAACAAAGCAAATTCAAATGGTTGCATTAAATTCTAAGCTTGCCTAAGATCAAACCATCTTTAAAGTCAAGTGTGGTTAATCAGGGGACAAACTAAAATATGCAGGATACCTGCTTTCAGGAAATAGCCCTGGACCACTCAGTTGCAGAATAGTGGAAAGAAGATCAGCTTTTGTTTTTTTGCTTTTTTTCTACACCAGTTTTTGGGTCTGGTAGTGCGGCACTCAAGTTTCCCTTGAGGCCTTTATTGTGTGGTGGACACTCTGGAGAGGATACATTTGACATCCAAATTCAACACAGTGCTTTCGTTGAAAACCCACACTGAAAGCTGTGTCCACATTCTTGGCTTAATGTCAAACCTGTTCCTGGAGTAGGTTGGACTTCCCTCCATCCTGTTTGTGGTGTTAACTGAATTCATCTCAAGGCGCGGAGAAGGTTTGACCTGGAACCAAAGGCTCTCAAGTTTGATACAATGATTCTCAACTGGAAAATGATGACTTCTTCCCCCAGTATGAAAATCTGCCTTTTTTCCTTAGGCAAAGTTCAGGTTTCTTGTTTTTTGGTACATGTATAATGTTGGGATGTAGCAAGGTATTTTAGATCAATTGAGGTCAAGTCTGCAGTAACAAAATCAATAAAATCAAAATTAATCCTTCATCAGAACCCCCATCCCCTCAAAAGATAATTAGGATGTTAAAATAAAAATTCATTGCATGTTATGGTCCTATCATAGTAGTGTACCAGTCATGTGTCTGCAGGCGTTGCTCTTAGTTATCCTCTGATATGAAAAACTTAAATGTGCCATCTTGGGACTTACATGCTGATTCCATTGTCATACTGTCACAGCAGTTTCATGCAGACATCTTTGAGGTTGAGCGCCTGTAGCTAATCTAGCCTTCTACACAGGCCCAAAGGGAGGAACCTGTCAGCGTTCAGTCAACCCTCACAACAGACTCTGTGACATCCACATTCAACACAGAGCTTTCAGAGCAGCAGAGAACGACTTAATTAACTCTGGGAAGTTAGTATCCTGCTAAAAATATTATCAAAGGGTATCTGGCTGATGCACAGACACATTCTTGCTACCCTTATTTTCTTGTCATTCCAGCGACTGTCACAGAGGAAATGCTGATCCAGAAGAGGGACTATGTAAATGTTGCATTCATTTTTTAACACTGGTACACTGCTGCTCTCACCTATTTAAATAAAACATATTCAGGGATTCTGTTAAAGCTTATTTGGAACATCTGTTAAACTTTAATGGCTAATTTTATGGCTACATGGGAGGAGTTTGAAAATTAGCAGGCTCAGCTTTTTCCGAGACTATACTGGGAATGAAAAAAAAACTGAACTCTATAAGAGGAAGCTGTGAACATCCCCGATCCTATAGGTCTGCCTCGGATTAAGGTCCTGACTTTGACCAAGTCATTATAATGTATGAATATGCCTTTATCTAAACTATTGGATTATGGTTTTTGCTAGAACTTAAAAGCCCAATTTTTGGTCTAATGGTGTCACAATGGGTTCATTGTTTTCAGAATTATGTACAACGTAATAGTTTTCCACCGCAACTGGTTGTTTAGGGATAGAAGGCCATGTTATATTAGTAGGCATGGAGGATTTGGATAGTTTGGGTGCAAGCTCAGCTTGAAGCAATTGTTATTGATCAGTGTTAGCAAACCATTGACCTGTACAAGATATGTGTCGATTTTTTAAATGAGAATGGATAGCCTCTGTTATTTGCAGGCATACGTGGACAGGGTGGCCTAATCAGATTCGTTTATAGCTGTTCGTAAAAAGAGTATAAAAAAATGTGTTGAAAAGGTGACTTCAATTATATCTATGTATTACAATAAACATTTGTTTGCATTCCTCTTCTGTGTTGTCAAATGTTGAAGCAAGGATGAATGTATAAAAAATCTTTAAGTATCTCAAAAGTACCTTCACAAGGCCTTTTTTATTAGAATTGTTGTGAATGTTAATTCTGGCATCAGATAAACACAACTAAGGAATATATTTTAGATTAGATTTGATTAGATTAGATGAGTTTTATTGATCTCACAGCGGAGAAATTCACTTGTCACATAATGGCAAAGTAGATAAGAA
>JAUZNJ010034724.1:0-12572 GCA_034780135.1 Jordanella pulchra | reverse complement strand
TAGTGGTTCCTAGAATTTCTAAAGTAGAATGGGAGGCAGATCTTTCAGCTATCAGGCTCCTTTCCTGTGGAACTAACAACTAGTTTTAGTCCGTGAGGCAGACACCTTATCTAGTTTTAAGGCTTAAAACGTTCCTCTTTGATAAAGCTGATAGTTAGAGTGGCTCAGGTTATAGTTGTGCTGCTATAGACTTAGCCTGCTGGAGGACATAGGGACCACTTTTTATCATTCGGATTCATTCTGTCTCTATTCTCCAATTCTGGAGTATTTGTTGGTTCAACTCCAAACTTTCGGTTCTCTCTCTGTTTTTTCTCATCATAACAGCTTCTTCTGGTCTGTTCCTGTTTGGCTGTAAGATATATCAGCTGCAATCAACATCTCCCATCATAGATGATAGAGTTGAGCCTGTGTTTCAGTGCTTAGTTCTGTTTCTCTCCTAGGCATAGTTAAGGTTTCAGCTTTATTTAAAAAATAAAATGCTTGAACTTCAGTTTATAATTAACGTTTTTTTTTAAACCACACTATTTTGCAGTAATTTCTTTTATTTTTAAATAATCTGACTGAGCATCAGGCAGCTGTACTGATTCCATGAATAAATACCATCTAAATGTTTACATTTCTGAATTTTCTAGAACTGAACTGATGTTCTTTCTATTCTAAGCTAAGAAGTGAAATGGTTACAGAAATCAGTGCTGAGGCTCTTCCTTGTCGCAGAAGAGCACCGATTCATGAACACACCACTTTGATGATCTTGGTATTATCTGATAGATTGAGGGATTGCTGTGGCTTCTACTCCAGCATGGTTACAGACATTGTGTTGCTTTTATCAAACCCAGTCCTTGCTTAGAGTAACTGTGTCATTGTATTTATATAGGCTGCCCATTACCTTCCCTTTCTTCTCTCCAGACTTAGGTGATCTGACCTTTCAGAGATTTATTCATATTTGAAAACAAAAGGGATAGCTTTTCCGTTTCAACTATTGTCACCTCTGAGGGAGACAAAAAATAGAGCTTATAGCATGATAGGAAAAGTAATTAATTAATGATAATTAATATTCAAACAAAGGGGAAAAAACAGGAGTTTATAGGTTATTTTTCCTCTAATGGTGATTGAAAAACAAAGCAAACTTTATGTAATCCTTCAGATCTACGCGATAAAATAAAAAAACCAAACCTTATCATCGTTATTATCTTAAGTTATGTTTGCAGTAAAAACTTCAGAGCTTTTATGGGAAGTCAAATCAGAAAAGTTAAATAAAGGTTACTGTACCAAGGTTTAGTGTCTGTGCTGGAAGCTGGGCTTCTAGTCTGTTGGGACTTCTGTCACATTCAAAGCATCTAGAAATAAAGCCAGAAACCCACCGGACTGTTGACCAGCTCGGATCCTCCCGACCGGGACCAGTCCAAACAGAACTGCTTGTTCCAGGGAAGCCGTCCCTCCCTCGGAGCTCCGCCACCTTTACTTTCTCTAACTTTCACCTCCTTCCTGATGTCTGAGCCTCTCCGCTCTCATCCCTCCCAGACTCTTCGTTTGAAATCTAAACTCTCACAAACCGAGGCTGATAGGAGGTAATGGTGCCTTAAACTGGATGGTAGAGACAGGCACTGCTCCCCTCGACCACCCGCAGCAGAGGAGGAGGAAACTGCTTAGTTTACCTGCAGGAAGGAGTCCTGAGAGCCATCCGCCTCCACCGACCCCGGAGAGACTCCAGCCGGACCATCGATCACTCTGATCGGCTTTGAACTCGATGATCGGGAGCGGATAAGAGTTAGAGAGCGAAGAAAGTGGGAGTGGGCAGGGAGGAGGGGCCGCGGACCTGGTGGAGGAAAGTGGGGGCCCTCCTCCTCCCATGGCTCAAACTAGGACTCTCTGTGGGTGATTCCACGGAAACATCTCTAATAACAGAAAAGGTTCACTTCAATCTGTGTTTATTATGAGAACTAATCTGTAGGAAGCTACACCATGATTATGATGTGACCCCAGAGACATATAGAGGGACAAAATTATGATATAAAAAATGCTATAATGAAAAACAAATAAACATAACACTTATGTAAAACATGACTCAAAAATTACATATTGAACTAAACAAAATAAATTTAGATGTTAAATAAAAGCACTTCTTTAAACAATTATATTACTGTTAATTGTTTTATAATAGAGGGTGGTGACAGGTGAAGGCAGAGCAGGGAACCAAGTGGAAAAAAAAGAATTTAATTAGAGGAATATTTTGTGAAAATTGAGTCTTGGTTCCATTTTATTTTCTTTGAAAAGCTTCCACAGCCACTAGCTCATTCGTGTTTTCATGGACCTATGGTTGCTTTTCTTTAAAATATCTGAAGCCGTTTGTCTTTAGTACAGACAGCAGTTCACACCTTGACCATTTGGGGGTGTATACTATAATATTAGATGTTTCAACCAGCTGAAGAAAGTCCTTACTGGATCAGAAACTCCTCATCTTCACAACATCCAATTCTGACATCATGTCATTTGGTAAAATTGTTTCAGATTTTAAAACTTTGGTTGAAGTGGCGTTTGTAATTCCAGTCTTTAGCGTGGCTGCAGAGCGCAGACTCACCTTCTAGGACATTAAAACAGTGAAAGAAGACATCTGTCTGAGGAAAAAGTCCTTACACCTTGTGACAATAGCCTCTGCAGAAGTCCAACTTGAGACATTTAATTACACAGAAGCAGGTGAGCCATTCAGGTCCATCTCGAGCAGGACGAAAATGTGAGACTACTTTTAGGTAACTGCAGGTGATAGCTTTTAATCCTGCAATTGAATTATTTGTTTTTGTTGTTAGCAGGTCCAGTCAGTTTTATTTAAGCACAAAGAAACATATTCACCTGGTTGCTGTGGATTGTCTGTTCAGCTTGTTGTTACTAGCAACGAATGATAATAAATGCTTTAGAGTATATATAATTATTATCAACAAAATGAGGTGATTTATAAAAATAGATTGTGTTTTTGTTTGCAAATTCATTTAAATCACAACAAAATGAAAAAAAAATATAATAAACCTGCTGCTTTTACAGCCCACAGCAGCAGAGCTACTGATGTCCGTTTTCTCCTGGATGACATCACAATTTCTCTGAAGCCATTACTGATTGAAAATCAACTGCGGTGCACTCGTTAAACCAAAGGAGGGCGCCAAACAGACGGTTAGAGACACAACATTAGGGTTGCAACAATTTTGCAGTAAATTGTCAAAATAATACCTGGGAAATGTAGCGATCCATGTATACAGTCTATTAGCAAACAAAAAAAATGCTTTTGGGGTGAGCTGCCCTTTAAGGTCTCGTCTTAACCTCATCACAAAGCTAAACAATTTTTGCTCTGTGGTTTATGTAGCTGCTTTGCTTTGGCAGTGAAGATACTGTATTCTCGAAAGTTAGTCACCATAAGCTGCAGCTACCAAGTAAAATAAATAAATAAATAAATCTGTAACACACACACACACATATATATATATATACATATAAATATATATATATATAAGTCTGAGCACATCTATTACATTGTGTCCTGAAACCTACAGGCAGAGCTCTAGATACCGCCCCTAGAGTAGGGATGAAGAAGAATGCTAGCTCCTGTTAGCTTGTTGGTTTGCTGCAGTAAGAGCTTCGTCAGCTCTTTATTTCAGCTCTACAGGAGGAGCACAACCTTTTCATTGGTTCCACAGCTTTAATGTGGCAAATAACTGTCAAAATGTGTTGATTCAGGACATTTGTTCTTCGTTGTTCCTGCTGCTAGCATGTGCTTGTGCTAGCATGTTCTCATCCTTCTTCTTTGCTTTTTAACCTTGACTTCTGCCCTCTGGGTGTTGAAGAAAAATCCACAGAAAAGCCACACCTTCACATAAGCAGAATGGTTCAAAGTGTAGGAAAAAATCAGCAACTTATAGGGTTAGGAAAATACGGTATTTTAAGAACCAGACATAATGCATAGCTGAGAGGCAACCTTTGCTTCACAAATCTTTCCTGGAGTTGTCTGCAGGTCTTTCATGACCATGGAAGTGATTGAAACACCTGAGTTAACCGTCACAGAAGAAAAACAAACAAGATCATAAACATCTGTAGAAATCATAGAACTGTTTATTTCATCGACAGTACCTGAACACCTAAACACAGAAATAAACTTCCTCTGCCTTTTTCAAGAACCACAAATGAGTTGAACATAAGGCAAATGGGCAAATCATTTCCATGCCAGATGAAAGAAGATGTACAGGTACAATCACAACACCCGTATGCATAAACACTTACACACACAGCACCACTAACAATTCACATTGGAAGACCAGTCTCACCTCCACGATGCGAACTGTCTGCTTTTTAAGGACAAGATCCTGCCCCTTAAATCATGAGATGGCGGCCATGTTGAAGGGACACTTCCAACATTCGTCTGTTTTCAGCGTATAGCCCATCATAGTGAGATATACCCGGCTGAACCTTATTGTGGATCACGACAATAGTGCAAATAAAGAAAACAAGGCCATAGTGAACCGATGACACCAAATCATCTTAGAGGTGGCAATTTTATTTGGCACGATAGGCGTGAACGATGAGCCGAAGAATATTAGGATATTGGCTTTTTGTTATGGCTATGTTTTCTTTCTAGTTGTTTCCCCCAAAGCTTTCTGATAAGCTGATCCCACTCTATGGAAGGAGTCTTGTTCCATTATGGTTAGAAAAAAAAAAACCTAGAAATTTTTACAAAAACAAGTGATCTGAGCAGTGCAACTTAAAAAGAATGCAAATAGTAAAACTCAAACGGAAAAATAGAAATAAGAAATACTAAATCTGTAAAAAACATGAAATTCCATAAAACTCTTTGAAAAGAAATAACATTTCTAAAATATCTTTTTGTTAATTAAAAAGTTTTTCAAGACTCACTGTTTTTTTCATTGTTATTTTGTTTCAAATTTCAGTTTTTTTAGTTTCCATGTCTTTGCTTGAATCGATAATGGAATCAAAATCCACTCCATACCACACTAGATCCTGATGGTTCTCATTCAACAGCTTATGAAGACGACCATCCATTCGATGGCATCTAAAACTGTTTTAACTGCAACATTTTAAAGTGTCAGAGCACTAATGACCGGTGTCAAATGATGTGTTGGAGTGTTTCAGGCGAACCTAGGTGTAGTACGATGGTACTCTACAGCTTATCCCACATTTTGGGCCGTTTCCTGACACATTCAAACGCCAACCGTCACTCCTATTTAACTCCATCAAATGCTGGTAATAAAGTCTTCAATCACTGCTTCAATGGCCTGTTCAATTCTCCAGTGCATTGAAATCGCATTGAATTGCATTCCAAAGTGCATTGAAATCGCATTGAATTGCATTCCAAAGTGCTTTGAAATCGTTGCTGTAGACAAAGACGACTCTGGTGCAATAAGGGCAGCGACGCGCTCCTGTCTGCTCACCAGTATCTGCTGCAGATAATATCATGTTTACTGATTGAATGTGGACAGCGGGACGGATTAAACCAGGTATTACTCCCATTTTTATGCATGTTAGTTCTGGTGATCTCTTTAAGGACATATATCCTTGAGATCCTCCCTGATTTACTTTTATTGCGAGAAGGAGGTGATGGTCACAGGAGGAGGTTCATGGAGATGATCAAACATCTGTGAACAGAATAGTGGCTCCTTACTGTTCTTCTCTACTGGAAGCTGCAGGATGTTTATTAATCTGGCTTCAAAGAACCAAAAACATAACAAAAAATGAATGAGAGCAGGCAATTGAATTATAGATTTCCAAAGGATGCTTTGTGGCGTAAAAACAACGAATCCCAATAACCAGCATACCTCCAGAGACCTGGGCGTTCCCAGAGTATGATGGCACAGCAAGTGATACCCATTCAGAGGTCGGTTTACACCAGTGAAGTAAGACATGATCCACATCTAGAAACAACCAAAAACACGCTGCACTAAATGGACACAGAGGATATTCAGCACAGTCCTCCCCTGTCAATGTTACCATGAACACCTACGATAAAAGACGGGATTGTTCCACAGGGAGAGCTTTTACCCCACGTTCAGGTTACTAAGGTACATACATAGAAACCATTGTTAAAAAGACACCACTGCACCATTACAGTGTACAGAACTACTGACACCATGAACCAGGAGGGGAGTTCACCTGTTTAACTTACAGCAGATCCTGTTATTGAGGTAATCAGTTCACGGTAAGAGAGACAAACAGAGGTTCAGCTTATTTTAGAGCTGTTGAATAGATTCAACAAGACAGGAGGACACACACACACACACACACACACACACACACTGTTGTTTTTCTTGAATTTCCACAGAATTGGGACACTAAACCACAAAACGACTTCAAATGTAGGCGTTATTACAGAGTTACTGTGGCTTACATTCACATGGTTTCTCTGAACGGTGATGAGTGAATGCGCTCTGCGATATTAGGATCGACTACAGGCAAAAGAAAACAGAGGCACATTCCTCTCCTGAGGCAGAGGGGTTAGGGAGGACTTTTTATTATCCCGTGTTTTCTTTTTTTTATGAAAGATCCTCACACCTCTGCAGCACAGAATCCGGAGGCCTGGGGTAGTAGCCGATGGTGCAGGGCTTGTCTGGGGAAAACCTGGGGAACTTGTAGTTCAGAGGAAGATCTAGACAGAGAAAAAGGAAGAAAAACAAAGGACATTTGGCATTTGTTTTATGTTTTTCTTAAATGGAGCTTGCATTGTTTGTGTGATGCTCTCACACCCTTCTGCTGCCAAAGCTTAGCAAGTTCTGCACTGGTGGTAACACAGCTCTGTAGCTCACTCCTAAGTAGGGGATATTTAGTGCTTGTTGGAAACCTCTGGACCTTCTAAAGGCCTTTTGATAGCAATGATTCTCAGATATAAATGACACTGGTTTGAAATCAGAAGCATCGGATTTAAAACCGTTTTAATAGAGAATTGTGCTACAGGTCATGGTGATGGACTTCAGCCATCTTGGTTGAGTGTTCATGAGTGATAATGTGAGGGATGGACAGACTTCTGTAGTGATGGAGGTATTGAAACCATTACAGAATTAGAACCCAAAACATAAAGCTCCCAGTTTACTGATCCTGCTACGTTCCACTGTTTATAAAATCATAAACAACTGAGCTGAATGAGATCTTAGATACAAGAAGCTTCCTTCAGGAGACGGTGAAAAGCTCCGACCATCAACTTCTGCCTTCATCTTCCCCTGATCATGACTAAAGATAATCTTATGAGATATTCCTGCTTCACGTGGTGCTTTAGCTACGATCTGGTTCAATCAGGGAAATCCACCATGTTGCTTTCATTTGGCCTGATATCCCAGCATGTGTGCTGTTCTACCAGAACATAGTAGGACGTAACTTATCAACGCTACATGCAGCTAATCCGAAAATGTTTCCCCAGAAAATAAAACACAACAACCCACCAGTTAGCGAGTCGAGACCCTGCTAGTGCTGCTTCCACTCCTTTAACCAGAGCCTTTTCTTATTGTAATGCTTTTTCTCGGTTTAAATCGTTCCACATAGTACAAGCATTGCTTCTTCCATTTCGCCATGCTCCTTTATTCTGATCTCAGGAGGTTTGGTGAGATTTCCCGCCTGAGATCTGCAATTTCCTGATAGAAATCTGTTGCCGTATTGAGCTTGTGTGGCTGTGAAGCAAACACTGTGGGAACAAACCTGTGATATTTGTACACTTTATTCTTGTTTAAGGGTCTGAAAAGTTTTGAAAATCTCCCCCGTTTTAAAATCTTGCCATTTGAATCAGGCCTGTGATCAGGATGCGTCCTGCTGTGGTTACTGGGATACAAAGATGGAGGTGAAGATGAGAGAGAACATTTTAATTCCCTTTTCTAAATATCTAAACATGAAGACAGTGATGAACCCTAATGAGTTATTTGTTGAGATGGAGACTCCAGCTACCATTCCTGCTGACCTGGTTTGTGAGTCGGTCATGTTTTCACCTATTTTGTGGTAAATGGAGGCGAGGCGTTTCTGTAGCTTTAGACGTATCATTGCTCTAGACTCAACTGGATCACATCCTTCATTAGACGACCTTCCTTGACCAAGAACTGAGTCGGAGTTAGGAACCGCTTCTTTCTGCGGCTGCACATCTGTGTCTGGTTCAGCTACTGCTTTGATTCCTGTGAACGTTTCCGTGTTGGAACAGATTGATGGGGATGTCTAATGTGGCGGTTTGGGATCTTTAACATCAGGCTCTGCTTTCCTCGTCTAACACTACGGGTTCTCACGCACCGTCTTCAGACCACGGAGGCCCTAAAAATAACACACAGATTGGTCTATAGGAAGAAATCCAAGCTGGACAGGCTTGTCATGTTAATGAAAACAGTTATGTCACATAGCAGCAGGTTTTTTAGTGGTCATTGAGCCACAAGTGTGTTGAAGCTTTGATGAATTAGGATGTGCCCAGCAGAAAGAGACAGGAAACAAGTGAATGACCTTTAACCTTAAAAGAAGCAAGGATTAGTGTTATTCCTTTGTTTGTTTACATTAAGTCCATAGTAGCTCGCCGGATTCACCCAGCTGACATGTTATGTACGGACTGGACGGTTGAGTCCTACATCAGCAGGTCGGTTATCCTGTAGAGGTCGGGCTTTTCCCTTCTGGTAGATTAATGCTAAAAACCTGTCCAGCTGTTTACCATGACTCACATCCATCATTGAGGAGAAAACGGTTCAAGAGTTGCTTCCTATTACAAACATTTAGTTTTAGCAAAGCTCTCTCATTGTTTTATTTGGACTGAGTACTGTACTTTGACTAGGCCTTTGCAGCACATGGATTTGTTGTTTTGGTTTTTGGACCTTTGACCTGTCATTGACTCGCTCGGAGTCGAGCCTCAAATGGTCTGAGTTTGAACTCAGTATCATTTGGTAAAACGGGGGTTCATAATAGATATGATGTCTGCAGACGGTCTTATCTTCAGTCCTCCACCATCATGTGTAGGATTTGTTTTAAATGAGAAGTCAAACATTCAAACTTCTGTCTTGCTTTGGTCTCTTTTCTCTAAATCTTTTTCTAATCATTTTGAAACAAAGGTTAACATCTGACACGAGAACCCATTCACCCTTTACACTTGGTCTACAGGACCTACATGTCCAATGCGTGTATTTGTCCGTCCATGTCAAGCAGGGACACATACTTTACAGGGATTTTTTTGTGAGAATTAATTTCTTCACATAAAAAATCTGAGAAATTCATCGTTTGGAAAAGTTCCTAAAAGCCTTTCCTGGTTAATGTGAGGTCATTGCTGATTTCCTCTTGGTATTTTATCAACACATCCTTGTAAGTCCTAGTCAAGCTGTACCTCCTGATTATTTTCAATCAGGATCAGTAAGGTTGGGAGCAGAGTGGATAAAAATGGCCTCTTTGTACTTTTGACCAACTTACCAGCTATGTGCTCCACACTGGGGATGGCCATGGTGCTGTATGTGTGAATGCAGTGACAGCACCAGCTCAGTTTCTGGTGCTCCTCGTCTCCCCCCCCACTTCTGTGCACGTCGACAAAGTAGGAGCCCCACTGGTCGGACACGGCGGAGGGGGACTTCATGCCCTGTTCCTGCACAGATAGTTCACACACAAAACACACTCTGCTACTTTGTTTGAAGGCTGGTTTCCAGACATGTTTAGGCCTGTTTAAAGGAGGTGGGAATCCCAAGAATCACAGACTTCAAGCTGGCTTCTGCTCTTCAACGCTTGCGGTTCTTCTCCAGGGACTGCAATGAATGAATAATCATTTCTGAGAAATCCCCGAGTTTTACTGCATCACAAGATCAATATCCTTTACTGGCAAACGCTGAAGGGATGATAAGGGATCAGAGAGAGAACAGGATGTGGTGCTTTTTACACAGGATGTAAAAATGACCAGCATTAAACCTGTTGCATAGAGCAAAGAGTTTTATCTGAAATCATTACATAACACTGAGTCAGTGGGAGGACCGGGAATCCAAAAGGTCACATATGGTGTTGCCAAAGAAACCATTTACTGAACAGAAATGGAGGAAAGATGTTTTAAAGGGGCCTAGTCGTGTTGGAAAAGCTTTCAAAATCGTTGATGGATCCTCTGCGAGTCGCTCTCGGATTACGATATAAACGTTGGTGTTTATTAAAGCAGGAGCTAAAGCTGCTGGAAATGCTATGTTTTTCATAGCAGCCGACTGCGTCTCTGTAACAAGAACTACACCCTGCAGCCCTCAGTGAGGAGGAGTGAACTATGAAGAAGTTGACTAAATAACATAACTCCACTGTTAAACTTGACATAAACAGCGTGGACTGATGTTAACTGCTAATGTACAGACGATACATCCAACTCTTTCAGATGAAATTTAAAAAGATTAGACATGTCTCCACTCAACCAGCTGATGTTTTCATGTCATCATAGGTTTGGGTTAAGCTTGGCTCCAATGAACCGGAAGTTTGCTAACATGGACAAACGATCAGTAAAGGAGCAAAGCTTTTCATGAACAAGATGCAGTAACACATCATGTCAGCTAGCATTAGCGATGCTTCGTACCGTGGTTCTAATGGTAGCGTTCATCTGCAAAGTTTATTGAACTGATTGTTTCCATCAAGCTCTTTTAATGCGATGCTTCAAACTGAGCATAAAAACATGGTTGGAACCACAGCTGCAGACATCTGCCCACTTTACAGCATGGTTTTAAATCTTAACCTTGTTTTCTCGGAGCCGTCTTTGGGTAAACGTCTTATGCTTCTTTAGACACTATGTTATGGTTTTGTGCTCGAGAGAAAATGATAACGGTTCCATCAGTTACTGTAAGTCTCTCAGGTCCTGGACCACCACCTGAGGTTCACGCATCAGTTGAACAGAAGCCTCCGGTGATCCAGGAAAACAGGAAGTTGATTCTAGTGCCACATCTATGCTGATGTTTCATTCTGCTTCTCCAAACTCTCTGATTAGGAATATCCTCTAGTTCTCCGTTAGAACGAAGGCAGCAACCTCATATTTCACTTTAACATGTTAGTGGAAAAACATGTGTTTATCTAAGTGTGAGATTAAGAAAGCGACTGCTGGGCCTGCATATCGTCTGTGTTCTTGTATCCATAACAATGTCCGGTCTGAACCAGATCCACTCCTGTCTCTCTCTCACAGACATACGGCGCTTTTGTTTTTCAGGGAGAGCTAAACCTCGGCTCCTGATGTTTGCCTGTTCAGTCCACATCTGATTAGCCTCACACCTCAGGAAGGTAGAACAAGTCGCTTTGATGCTTATCTCTGTTCTCATTCCTGTTAAAACTAATAATGATAAGATTATTTTCATTGATTGTTAACTAAATACATCACATTTAGTTTTTCATGCCCAGCGGGTTCTTCTTCTGCTGTTTTACACATTTTCATCAACATGGAGTCTCTCATGCTAATGTAAGCATGCTGGGGGTGGGGGTGGGGGTTGCTAAATGGAAACAGCCTCCTCAGTCAGCTTACCTCAAACTTTCCCCTTTTCTCCTGCGGCTCCACTTGGGCCTCGTTGGACTTTGCTGCGTCGCTCTTCGGAACGCCCTCTCCCTCCATTTCCTCCACTATCATCACAGTCTCCCACTTCCCAAAGGTGCTGGCGGGGAATATGTCTGACCTCATGCTGTCTCCAAAATATGCCACCTGCAGATTAAGGAGGAGAAACTAGCTTTAGTTTCCTCCGTCTTGCAGACAGTGTTGAACTCGGCTCTCTGCAGCTGATGAAGAGAATCAGGATGATGGAAAGCAGACGGTGAGAAACACGGCTTCAGTTTTCCTTACATAGCAGCTTTACGCAGATGGAGAGTAAAGTTTTGGGTCAATCTTTTTAGAAGAGGGCAGGACAGACTGTTGCTTTCCAAGTCTTTTCACTGAGTCTCAGTTCAGTCCGAGTCCTGACTTGGACTTGGTCATTCGAACAGGAAAAACCTGTCATCCTAATTCGTCGCTCCATATTCTGCTGCTGGTTCTGTTGGAAGGTGAATCCAACTCTGTTCTAGCACATGTGTGAAAGACGGAGGTAGAAACCTACAGGAGTCAGAGGGCCAGAAAGAGGATGTAACACATTCCAGTAGCTGGGTTAGACCCCCCTCCCCCACAGGGCTGCGCCGGACCCCAGGCTGCTCCTTCCATGTGAAAAAAAACAAACTGACAGACAAACCAGAGAACTATGGAGCAATGGCAGGAATCACGTTTCCAGCAGAGCCTCCCAGTCGTCAGAGCGCGGGGAAGGCAGCGCCTTTCATTGCTGGCAGAGCCGCTTCCCGAGCCGTGGGATCACTCCGATAAATATTTACAGAGGCCAAGGATTCCAGTGAAGAGGCATCCAGTCATAGAAAAGAGTCGTTGTTGACTAACACACCTAAAACCTTCATGAAGGAGGCAAACACAAAGACGGTGAGGCTGAGGTGTAGCAGTTAGCTATTATCTAATGGGTTCTTTCTGGAATTCATTTAGCAACTGTTAGAATCTGGCCTTTCTAGGAATCTGGCCAAATTTATTAATCCTCCAAAACCCTGACAGCCCAGGGTGCAGACCAGGAAGCAGAGTTGTAGTTTAACACACCTCTCTGCAGCTTCTC
>JAUZNJ010034723.1:0-12573 GCA_034780135.1 Jordanella pulchra | reverse complement strand
ACATCACCACCATCATCAAGAAGGCCCGGCAAAGGTTACACTACCTGAGAGTCCTCAGGAGGTACAACCTTAACTCCAACCTGCAACTGGCCTTTCTATCGCTCCTCCGTCAAGAGCTTGCTGACCTACTGCATCACAGTATGGTTCGGCAGCTCCACTCGACAGGGAGAGGCTGCAGAGGGTGGTAAAAGCGGCACAGAGGATCATCGGTCGCCCTCTCCCCTCCCTGACGGACATTTAATCCGCCCGGTGTCTAAGCAGAGCCAGGGCCATCTCCAAGGACAGCTCCCACCCTGGCTCCGCCCTGTTTGACCTGTTGATTTCTGATTTCTGTTCAGGGAGCCCAGACTTTTTTCTCAGGTGGGTTTTGGTGGTTACTTACGTAGCTTCAGCTGAGGACTGGTGTGTCTCAACTGACACGGCCGTCGGCCACCGGCAAAACAGAAAGTTCAACCGGAAGCAGTTTCCTAGATGACCTCTGTTGCAGGGTGTGATGTAAGAAGGAAGCTGCTGTTATTGCATTCCTGCAATTCCTTTGACTTCAACACAGTAATCCTAATACCTCTCTGATTTTGACAACACCAAAAAAAAAAAAAATGGAGGGGTTCAGATTCAGAATCTCCTGCAGCTGGATGCATTAGGCAATGACGTTATCTAGTGGCTTTTAGGACAACCAATAGTGACTTTTCTTTCTGAGGAGTAGGTAACACTGGTGTCTAATAACTCTACCAACTTCACACTCTGCTGTGAACCGCCCCAGTGCATGCTGTAGGTCTTGGCAGGAGGAAACCAACAGGACCAAGTCATCTGCAAAAAGCAGAGGCGAGATCCGCTGGTCCACAAACCAGACCCCCTCCAGCCCTTGGCTGTGCCTAGAAATTCTGTCCATAAAAGTTATGAACAGGACCAGTGCCAGAGGGAAGCCCTGTCTGAGTCCAACATGCATAAGGGAACAAGTCCGACTTAATGCTGGCAATGCGGGCCAAACTTCTGCTCCACTTTTACAGAAACTGGATAGCGCCTAAAGAGCCCCTGACTCAGTACTCCTGAAGCGCCCCACACAGGGCATCACGAGGGACACAGTCAAATGCCTTCTCCAAGTCTACAAAACATGTGGATCGGATGGGCAAACATCCCATGCACCCCTGAGAACCCTGCAGAGAGTGTAGAGCTGGTCCACTGTTCCACGGCCAGGACCAAAAACACACTGCTCCTCCTGAAGCCGAGGTTCAACAATCAGCCAGACTCTTCTGTCCAGGACCCAGGCATAGGCCTTCCCGAGGAAGCTAAGAAGTGATTCCCCTGTAAATGGAACACACCCTCCAGTCCTCCCTCTTATGAAGGGGAACCACTACCCACGTATACATTTTGTACTGAAATAACTGCTGTTAAAAAGAATTGTGATTTTGCATCACTGCATTTTTTTGTTTTGTTTTTTTTTGTTATCACCTTATTAATTTTGATTCATCGTTTTACACCAGTTGTTAAATACCAAAATTTACACATGCCTTTATATTTTGGTCTGTCTTATGATCATTCAAAAATACAATCATTTTGAACAGTAAATCAGAAGTAATGACTCTTTACTCAGTACTTGAATTGCTTCTTTTACAAAACACTTCTTTACTCTAAGTTAAGTAAAATATTTGGTGGGTACTTTAGCAATAGCACGTTGAAGAAGTGCTCTTTTTACTTGAGTATAGTTTTGTGTACTCCACTTGCCTGTGATTGTATCTGTTTAACTATCTGGTTTTAACTGTGAACCCATGAGCAATTGTATTTGTGTTTTGCATTTAGCAGATATTCCCCTTTCTTTTAAAATGCCACAGATATGAACAACTTCTTCATGAGTATATATCAATGTGTGTATGAGTAACACTTACAGGTGCATGTGGGAAAAGTTATCTTCCTGGGTTGGGGTTTGGTTCAGGACAAAGGTGTGAATTGAATTTAGGTTGGGGTAGGGGTCTGGGCTAGGCCTTGAAATTTAATGCAAAATGAATAGAAGTCAACTCAAAGTTCCCATAAGGATAGTGACGCATAATATGTGTGTAAGTTAGAGTGTATGTGCAAGACTGATCACAAACTGACCAATGAACATTCTCACATAATTCATTCAAATTAACTTCTTTTTAACATTTTTATGTACAAAGCATTGATTTCCAGGTGTAACGGTTCTCATTATAAGAGGAATTGAAAAGAAGATGGTATTTTTTTCTGCCTTTCTCTCAGTAATGAGTTCATGCATTTGAAGAAGAGCTTTGTCACTAAGGAATTAACACTCCAAGCAGGCAGGCACCCTCTCTTCTCTTCAAAACGGCCTTTACATCATTTAAGACAGAGAGAGCTAGGAAGTAAGACGTGAGAAAAAGCAATGCCAGAGGGAAAAAAAACTTTTTAGACTGACATTTAATATATATATTGTCTGCATTTATAGATATTTGCTAAGTGAATACAAATATAGAAAATCAATTTATACCACTTTTATTAAATTGATTGTCTTTAAACTTTTAAATGTGTCAGAAAAACTAATATTATCTGTAAGACTTAACATGAGTCATACTTCAGTAATCTCACTTAGCACTCGTTGCCAAAATATCTAGAATATACTTGAATACATTTATTGAAATTTAATAAAAAAATATATAGCCTATATTGGAAGAGAAATCTCAAGCCTCCCTTTAAGTTTTTAATTTTTTAAGTTGTGTAGCTATTAGAAGTCGTTATCATATGCTTATTTTCACTGTGTACACAACTGTGAGAGCATCATAAGTTTTAACGAATACAAATTTAAGAATAGAAACAAAAAAAATATTTTTCAATTTTTACCAAAAGTGTGCATAGATTATGTAGTTCCTAAGCAGTTGTTAACAAATGACAGCACAGCTCTTAATTTCACTCTTTTGGTTACATCAATCTCTTGTGATGTGCAAAAGTGTAAATAAGTGATAGGATTTAGGCGCTGGCATGGTAGCTGCAAATGGGTTTCAATGCCGATATAAAAGTGTGATGCATCCATGATATGTTGGGGCGACAAGAAGGGAGAAACATTCCAGGGGTCTAGAGAGGCCCTTATACAACTATAATACTTACAAAATACTATGTCAATCTGTAATAAGCATACAATCAGACACTTTATTTACAATGTATTGGTAACAATAAGTATACTGGTTTTGGAAACATCCCTCAGTGGCGGCCCACCCTCTCTATTTATCTAATAGGGTTCTGTACATTGCCTCTGTGAGAGCACATCAGAGCAGAAAACTTCCTAGACATACCAAGTGAAGATGGAGACAGCTAGCTCACTATCCTCCCAATATTAGCTCATATATCTAAAGGATTTATATAGGATTAATAGATTTAACAATTTTTTAGTTAATTAGTCACACAGGGAAACATTTAGCGAGCTGCTCTGTTAACAAAATGGTGCTTGTTCTGAGCAAGACTGAGTGACTGATCTAAATTCAATCAGAGAAATGCTTACATTTTCTGATTTCTGACTGGCACAAGATTTTATTTCAACATATGTATTTGTATATGTATTTCTTTTTTTAAATAACAAATCTGATGCCATCACCTGTGAGTCTACTGTTTTGAAGAAAATATCTTGTTCTTGGTGAGGAAGGGGATGAACAGGTTCCAAGAGGAAGTTTGACTCAGCAATCCTTTATCTTTGCCATTCCTTGATTTATTATATTGTATTTTTTCTTGCTTACTTGCTGCCTCTTGTTCAAAATATGATATGTTCAAATTACAATAAATCACAAAAGGCAATTGCCCATTTTGATTTGGGGGTGTTTTTTGTTGAGAGTTTATTTATTTCTCCATAGATCATAATAGCATTATTTTAATCCAAAAAGTTTCTTTGTGTTTAGGTTTTTTTTCAGGTAGTCTTGGGAGGAGAATGAGGGAGTCTTCATGTGGAAAAGAATTGCTATATTTGCACCATAGAATGCTTGTCTTGATAAGTAAAAGCTTGATGAACAGTTTTTCCCCAAACACTTTAGATTTTTGAAAGGGCTCGGAACCATCAAACAGCCATATAATAATACTCCATTGTCATCTAAATAATTAGATTGTCTTTTCAGTTTCTGAGAGAGTAATTAACCACTATGGTTTGACATGAATGTACACATTGTAAATCTCTGGAACCCCTATTTATTAAGTGTTCTTCTTTTTCCTTTTGAGTAGAAGGCATCTCTAAGAATACATTCTGAACTTTAGAAAAATACAATGAATGAAGAAAATCATTTTTTTTCTATTTATTTGTTTTATTACCACTGTAGATGAAAATCACTTTGGTACAACTAATCTATTGAAGCAACTTGGGTTTTACATTCATCTGGCATTGATAATATGCAAGGGAAAAGAAGAGAAGGCTTTGTATTCATCATTGACTCCCACAGAGCTCCGGGCTTTTAATTTTCTGATAACAACAGAATACAAGTTCTCCTCCCTCTAAAATACACCACTTGAACTGTGAATGTGTAATTACAGTAAAGGGGAATAAACTGCCCTGGAAGAAAAACCCTGGAGGTGTTTCACTCCAACTCCATTACCAGTGAAAGTATTCTGTTTAGTGGCAATAGTTGTGCTAATAATTTGGGTTATTATTTTTTACCTGCTGTTTTGTGTTAAACTATTCTCTGAAACTTTGAGGCTCAATCTCCAAATCCTCCAAAAGCAGATTGCCAGTCATTTCCCAACTCGACTAGCTCTTATCTATGAATGCAGACTGTTCCAACATTTGGCAAAATCCGGACAGATTAGCCTCAACTAGGAGTTAAACGAGTCACCTTCAAATCTGCAAAGATTGTAATCTCTTAGCACTGAGCAGAAGGTCCTCAATGGAGCAAGACATGCAATCTGCAATGTTAAAAAGAGATTATAATTTAGATGCACTAGTTTGTGTCCAGATTTACTGATAGGTTACAGATAAAATGCAACAGTCAGATATTCGAAAAAAAACCCCACATTGTTTAAACCAGGTGGTTTACTCTTTTTTTTATCTCTGCTAAAAGGAAATCTCTTTTCTCACTGAATATATAATTTCTTTATCTATCATTTCTCAGTGGTTGTGTCGTATGTATGCTGGGTTAAAAAAAAATGACTGCTGCCAGCATAGCTAGAAAACCTGCTTCTCCTCATCAAACCATAGTAATTCCTTTACCATGTTAATTCAAGCATGCATCATAATTGATTGTGTATTAGTATACTATTTCTTCCTAGTCTGTCTCTCAATTTTTTTTTTTCACAACTCACCTAATGGATATAGGTCTATAATTGACCAAAGTCATCTGGGTCAAGAGTTGGATTCTTAAGGAAAGGTTTAATTACAGTTACGTTAAAAGCATGTGTTCCCTGTGACAGAAAGATTAATCATATCTACAGTTGAGATTTTGAACTAATACTTCCTTAAATAACTAGTTTGGAACTGGGTCTAATCATTTAAGTTTAAGTCTTAGATCAATACAATAATTTTGTTCCCTCTGAAAGCTCAACTGAATGAAAACAGTCCAAACCAAGTTCAGGTTGTATAGCTGCCTCGGTATATTTAGAGGGGTGCCAATGATCCTATTTATAAATAATCCAATAAAATCATTAATATTAAGGGCAGGAGGAATTGACAGTTCAACAGAGCAATGGCTCTGTGTGAGTTCGACAACTGATTTTAAAAAGAAGGCTATGACAGGGCTTAAAAGTTATGTTATGGCTAAATTAAGACAGGACCTGAAATAATTCCAATTTTCTACAAAGGCAGAGATATCGTTCCTAGTTTGAGCATTATATTTTTTCATTTATATGTAATCTGTGATTAAATTTATCCAATGACCAATATGAAAAGTGTTTTAGATTTCCAGTTCTGAAAGACAACGTTCCTAGTAGTCATTAACAAATATAGACATTTAGAGAGTTAACAGAGCACCTACGGTGCTAAGATCTTAGCTTAGCCAAGTCTGTTTGGATGCTTGGTGTCGGTGAGCAGAAAGAGAGCGCCCTTTTCCCCACATCATGTGATAAAGGGCATGCTTTTCAAGCAGAACATGTCAGGGCACATTAGCTAAGAGGTGAAGAAAGGCAGTGAGAGAGCTAAAACAGTTTTATCAGTTTGTGAACCTTATACACAGGCTTCAGGACACATATGACTGTAACAAAATTTTGATGTGTCTTTTGCATAACCTTAACCCTTTAACGGGTATTTTGCCTGAGTGAGGAGAAGTAGCAGTTATATGCAAATTGGCCTATTCAAATGGAGCTCCTTTATGTTGTGTGACTGACAGACATGATAAGTATTCAATTTGTGTGGGATAAGTGTGAAAAGCCACCACTTTTGTTACTAGGTCTGTGTCTTAGTTTTTTCTTTTTTTTTGTTCTCCTTGTGTTCTTTGCAAGTCTTTGACTAAAGTTGCTCAGTTTAAGCAAATTAATAACACCTGCTAAATTAGCAAATCATCAGTTATAATCATTTTACCAACTTTCTCATTATGGGTGACCCTTAATTGGCATAATAAATGAATTAACTATAACATCCGGCTTTCAGTTATTTTTTACACACTTCACACAAACACACCACCTACAGGTGCTGGTGCTACTGTCATGTGATATATCAAACAGTATCTCATTCAGCAGTTTTTTTCTGCAATAACTAAGATGTGTACATATGGCGCTTTATTATATTTCTCACAGTGTTTGCAAAGGCCTGCAAACAATGTGAAAAAAATTTTCCACCTCATTGACAGCCTGGGGGACCTGGGTCATGGATGTCCCTTTACTTTTTCTATTAAAAGGCAGCAACCCTAGCTACAGGAGTAAAAATTTCTTAAACTTATAGTATGTTATGAGGCCATTGTAAGTGCTCACAACATTATCACACTAATATAAAATTGAAGTTTGTGAAAATAGGGTGAAAAATAAAAGTAAGTTGAAGAGATGCCCCTAAAGATAAGACAGGCCAAACATTTAATATATGAGCATGCAATTTTTCAGATTTAAGAAAGACCAGTGGTATAGCAATGCATTACTTTAAACTTTTTTCTCACCGTAGAACATTTTAATCACTGGTAAACATGTTGCAACAAATGGGAAAATAGTGAAGGTTAAGTCTGGAAGAAATTGAGCAGGGTTTGAATTAAGCTGCTGACACTCCTACATTATGGAGGGAAACAAACATTAATTATAACAACATGAAAAAATGCCCTGAAGCCTGCTAAACACTTTATCTTTCTTTCCTGCATTGTTTCCATCTCAGCATTGTTCAATCCTTATTCAGCAAATGCCCTGGAGTCCTTTGAATAGTTTGATGGCTAATGAATACAAAATAATTGCAGAGCATCTTATTGCCATCTTGACATTATTACCTTTTGTGTAGGTGTGTAAAGTGTAAAGTGATTGACTTGTATCATTATTTTACTCTCCAATTGTTCACATGTAAAACCTTTACACACCTACTTATGATCATTGTGGATATAGTAGCAGACAAGGAGTTAAGGACAGTCACTGTGGCAGTGTGGTAAGGTTATTCTAACAACTGCAGTTATAGACTGAATAAGGTTCAAATGGTAATATAAAAATATAAAAAATCTTTTCTACAAACAAGCAATAGATACTAAACGTTGGTAAGAGCACTTCTTCAAGCTCTCAAATGTAAAGAACTGCATTTATGAGGTTAATTGGAGGCACCTGTAAAATCCCTTGGCACTTGCTTAACAAAATTAGTTCTGATGGTTTCACCACCATTCAATGAGAAAAACTAATTTTTTTTCACAACAAACTAGAATTTGCAGTGATCTATTGGTGTAACATCAGATACATTCTACTGTTCTTTAGGAAAACTAATATTCCTTTAATTAATACAGCCAAAGTATATCAGCCTATTTGTAGGTTTTTGCATTCAGAAACCTAGACACCATAAATGCAGCTTGGATATATGTCTTTTTCTGTCAGCCCTGACTAAACTAACTAAATTAACTCTCATATATAAAGCTAATTTTATTTAATTGACTTTTAAAATCCTTGTAGGACAACATGGTGTATTGGTAGGTGGACCAGAGGAGGCTGATTAGTCTTCAAAGTTGAATTTATGCTTAAGCTTCATTTGTCCAACCTTTGTTACTTCTGACCCCTAAAATATTATTCAAGGAGATTTGTGACTAAAACTGTTAACATAAGTACAATGAAGACAAAAATTATTTGGTTACAAAATTAATATCATAAATGTGTTTTTACAATTATATCTCTTATCAGTATCAGGTGAGTGATCGAAACATTTAATCCACAATAATAGAAAGTGTATTTCTGTCTAACAGGCGGTTATAATTGTTGGTGTAGAGGTAATGTGCAGTGGTTTTACCATTTGATCCAGGTGTTCACGGATACATATTAAAACCAAATACTAAGCTGCAGCAACAGATTTATCCCAGCCTGAATAATATTGTATAATCACCATTGATTTTGGCTTCTGCACACATGGATATCTAAGGTATAGCTGCTCTTAATACCATGTTTGATATTTACCTTTGTAGTCTATTGTCTTTTTACTGTTATGTTCTTTTTTTCTTTTTTCTCTGTTTCATACCGGTGTGGAAGCAGACTTCTAAGAGTAAATGTGTATCTTCTGCATTGTCTATTTTTTCTTGCTGTTTTGTTCTTATTTTTTTTTCTTTCTACTTATTTTTCACACTCTCTTTCCAGTCTGTATCTCTTTTCTCCCCTTAGTGCTTGTCCCCTCTTTCTTACCTACCTTTCCGTCTCTGTATCCGTTGTGTACAATTTTAATTCACAAATAATTTTCAATAAAGTTTCATATACAAGTGGAACCTTATGATGGAGTCAGAAGTGGTCTGCTTGTTACAGCAAAATTGTTGGACTACTATCTAGCTCTGGGACATCTATTCCTAGAGCCATATTAGCAAAATAGGACACACATACACATACACATACACACACACACACACACACACACACCCTCACACTCAAAAAAAGATCACCTGAGCTCTGGACAAATGGTGTTTTCTCCCACTTTCACAATAGATTATATATTTTTGTAGCCTCTTTGGATTGTCAATTTCTACATTGCATTCAGCCATTTAATTCATGAAAAGTAGGATATCTATAAGTTTATTTTACTGTATCTTTCTTGTTGATTACTTTTACTTGTAAATTGCTTTTTCCTCGTGGCACTGAGGGATGTGAACGTACATGTGTAGCATTTCTGTTCCCTTTTCCCTGATTTGTTGGGAGTGGTCAAAGGCTGCAAAGTTACTGATGTCAGGAATTACACTAAAAGCAAAGCCGTGTTTTGAAATCTTTATAATGATAACGATTTGCCCTCATGGTTGACATGCTTTCAGGCAGCCATGCATAACCTGTGATAATAAATCCAAGAGGTGTGGAAAGGTGACCTCTATGAATTGCATGAATATGATCAGGCATTGTTGGTGAGGGCCAATATTATGTACAGCTAAATTCCTCATACTACGATATATTGGGTGTAATGAATATGCACTGCTGTAGTTACTAATATGCTTTAGTCACATGGAATAATAGTAATACATCTTTAGCTGAAATATCCTATTGTATATATTTATAGTAGTATCCAAGTTGTGCTACAACCTAAGAGATAGCTAAACTGTTTTCTTGTATTACGGTAAAAGTCTAAATATCAAGAGACATGCACAAATGTAGCATTACTCAGTTTAATTTTTAGTTTCCTTTGGAAGATGTAATGAAGGGGTTCCCAGTTTTTTTTTTTTGTTTGTTTTTACTTGCATCTAGGTCTCTACTGCTTCAAGACGCAGTCCTAGAACTTAAAATTGGCAATAAGTAAATGTTTTGTTTGTGTCAGAGAAACAAGCCCTCTCATAAATCTCCCTTTCATGATGTGAAAAACACAGCTACTTTATCTGAGCCCAACCCCTAACCCTAGCAACCTTAGCTGAGTCCAGTCTATCCCTTCACTTAGCAACCCTGGCTAAGCTTCGCCCCTAACCTGGTAACTCGTGTAAAATAAAATAAAAATCTCTACTGTACAGACGTATAACCAGGGGCAAGTAATTCAAGTTAAGTAAATAAAATATCTGCCAAGTTTTCCTTCATACTGCTCACATAATTAGGTGATTAGCTCCTAGTCTTTTTTATAGAGCTGGATATGCAAATGGATGGAAATGATCTCTGTATAGAATTTTTCTCTTTCTTGACCGGATTACCCACCTCTGCATTTTTTTTTTTTTTATTGTGGTAGTAGCACGATTATTTTTACAACAGTAAAAAGAGCAGAACCTACTTTCCTTTTGGTTAATAACTTAAAATAGACAGAAAAACATATTTTCATTCATTGTTTAATGATTAATAACTCTGCTTAATTTATAAACCGAGTTATTGACATTTGTTGATGGTGTAGACCTCTTGAATTTTAACAGCTGGTTCAAGATGTCCAGTTACAAAGGTAAGCAGGTAATAACACCTGGTAACTGAGAATCTTTTCAGTTGTAATCATTTGACCAAAAATAATTACTTGGTTTTTAACCTGGATTTGAATGACATATTAGTTAACTATAACTCCCAGTTCTAATTAACAATATACTCATAATCTGCAGGTAAAATATCAAAATATAGTTTTAAAATCAGTGGATGATTTCAAACTGCAGGAGTATGAATGCACCCTCAGACTCCACTGTGCGCACCTGACACATAGGCAACTGCACTAGCCCATCATCACAAGAACAGCACAGGCTCTAGCACAGAAACCACCTACCAGCATTTTGTGCCATTAAAGATTCTGCTGATGAATATGTAATTTAGATTTGCATGCATATGTGGCAATACTTTACGCATGGGCCGTGCTCAGGGTTGGATAATTAACTGCACCGACACATTTTTCCAGTTCCACACAGTGGGTAAATTTGTCCAACTTTAAAATCTGTATAAAGCAATGCATGCCAGAACACTCTGTGTAATTAGTATGGTCCCAGTGCAGTGCCTTATGACACCTACAGCGATTGGCTGAACCTGCCTGCTAAAGTGTTGCTAGTCTGAAAAAAAAATTAAATATTTGAATGCTGGGACGTTTATAAAAGAATAGAAATATTGTTACTCTAAGAATAGGTCGTCAGTGTTGAAGTGGCCTAGAAAAAAAGAAAGATACAAATTATATCATAAATGCAATTCAAGTGTAGGATGAAGAAACACTTTTAAAGTAAATATTTTCAACATAAACTTATTTAACTAATCCCAAACACAAAAAATTAGGTTAAAAAATAAGTTTGGGTGCAGAATAGCAGTTTAAATACTTCTGACCAATTTTTTTGTTTGCTTTGGTTGGATTTTTGTTTGCTTTGGTTGCTGAAAGCTTTTGGCCAGGCAGGACATGGGCAATGCTTGGAAGAGAGTTCGGATACCAGTTTTTTGAGTAGGCTTTTAGTCAATATCTGATCAGACACCTGGATTGGAGTTTTAGCTGCCTATGCTTTATCATTGGTAGATATACGTGTCAAACTGTTACATATCAAATTCATCATTCAGCCTGACATGAGCTATGCTATTAAGACAGCATTAGGGAACCCTCTGAGGACTGCATTATACTGAAGCAAAACTTGTTCTGCCGTTAACAGTACGCACACGGAAAGTGGGAGCAACATTTTGATCCTTCACTGAGGTTAAAGTGTCCTTGGTGATAGTAATCCATTTTGCAGAGTCCTTATCAGCAATACATATTTGGGGTGGTAAAGGACACACACCACCAGAGTTAAAATGAGAAAGAATGGAACAAAGCTGTTTGACCTTGTCTAATGGTGAATAACACTGCAAAAGCAGAATATCCTATTTTTCTGTGTGATATTAAAGTAACCATCCTAAAAGTAAAAATAAATTAAAGTACAGAAATCAGCCAGGGACCATACTGGGCTCTGGGCTGTTTATGATCTATTCCTGTGTGTCAGCAATGTCCACTGAAGCTCCCTGTACTGATAGACTTGTCAACATTTTTGAACTCCCAACTTTAAACTGAGCTGAGTGTATGTTGTCAACAATGAACTAGATAACACATAACATCACTTTATTTTGGAACCCATCATTCTATACATTTTAGAATGTTAAAACATTCCTCAAGCAAAAAAAAAAAAAAAAATGATGTGTAAAAAAGATTTAGCATAATATTTCTTCTTATGCCTTTGCATGCTCACCAGTTATTCCTCACAAATGTCAAACAAAGAAAATTTTAAACAGTCTCAAAGATTGTATTTCACACCACCTGCAAAACAGCTAAGTAAGAAACATGGTACATATAAAAGTAGCCTTCCATGTTCATTGGCTAGATTTTATGTTGCACTTTATTTTTATTTAATCTAAGAGAGGATGTTTAGCAGCCTCTAAAAAATGTATTTAGCCCAGACCTGAATTTTAAATTACTAGTTTTGCTTCTTCTTCACTTTCAACTCAACTTACTTTAGTCTTTGTCAGCTCAGAAGATACAGTTTCATTTTTAATGCTGACAAAACTGTAACAGTTCAGCAATTGCTATCCAATATTGAGCATTAAATGCAAATATAAAAATCTCTATATACAATGTTTATATAT
>JAUZNJ010034721.1:0-37354 GCA_034780135.1 Jordanella pulchra | reverse complement strand
ACAAAGACTAATAAAAGGTCACTTTTTTCACAACTTTATTTATATAGCACCTTTCAGAAACATAAAAGGTCTCAAAGTGCCTTACAAGAAAGGAACATAATAATAACAAAAAAATAGTGAACTAAATTTTAGCTTAAAGCCAGTCTGAGCCAATGCAGAGAGGCCAGAACAGGAGTTATGTGAGACGTTCTGTGGGTCCTAGTTAAAAGCCTGGCTGCAGCCTTTTGCACAGACTGAAGGCGAGCCATGGAGGATTCACCAAGACACGCTAAAAGGCTATTGCAGTTGTCTAAGCGAGATGAAATAGAAGCATCAACAATCATGTCTAGTTCCATATGTGTTAAAATAGATCACAGCTTTAAAATATTCTTTAAATGGTAAAAACAGTTGTGAACTAACTGTTTGCATTGATTGTCGAAAGACAAAAAAATGTCAAAGACAACACCCAAATTTCAGAGATTATTTTTTCCCAAAAGGTTTTAAAAACACAATATCCTTCCTGATTTTAACAATTATAACCTCAACAATTATAACAATTATAACAATTATAACCTCAACAATAAGAATCTTGGTCTTGTGTGCATTTAACTGCAGGTAGTTGTCACTCAGCCATGTCTTGATGTCAGACAGGCAGTTACAAAGTTCAGTCAATTTATGTAGCTCAAAGGATTGAAACGAACAGTATATCTGAATATCATCGGCATACACGTGATAATAGACATTACAATAGTGTTTATAAATAAAACATGAAGGGCGTAAATACAATAAAAAGAGGAGTGGGCCCAAGACTTAACCTTGGGGTACACAACAAGACTGCTCTGCAGCATCAGACTAAACATTATTCATAAAAACCTTAAGAGACCTTTCAGATCAATAAGAAATAAACCAGTTTAAAAAGATCTTTCAGTCTGTTGATAAGACCACAGTGATCCACAGTGTCAAAAGCTGAAGACAGCTCCAATTAAAACAACAGTGTAGAATCAGCCACCATCAACACATTACTAGAAAGTAATGCTGTTTCTGTGGAGTGCAATCAGCGAAAACCAGACTGAAAAATGTCCAGGAGATCATTTTCCTCTAAGAACGAGTTCAGTTGTATTGTTACATAGCAAATTGAATTGTTTTTAGTTAAGTATTTATTGAAATTTTTTCATATAATACACATGTTAAATGTGGGAGTTACTGTATTATAAAACCTAGAACTTATTGTGCTAAGTTGATGTTTGGAAGCATCTTTCATCAAAAAAGATTCTGATCTGTAAGGGGCATTTTTTATGGGTATGGGGGAAGTAAAGGTAAAGTGAGGTATCTTTGTATTTCACACAGCTTTTAATGAAATCATCAATCAAGGACACATTAAAATCTGATTTATTTTTTTTTTTGTCTTTACGGAAATCAAAGAGTCTTAAGGATCATCAAACTAACAGCAAGTCACCATGCAGCTGAGTTTTCACTGCCACATTTTTATTAAAAGTGTCCTTCATAAAGTCTTAAAGTGAAAAATTTATGTCAAACCATAACTTTTAATTAAACCCTAAAACTATAAGTAGAGGGTGCAGCTAAATGGGGCCATAAAGAATGGGACTACAGTAAAAGAATTTTCACTGAACATTTTCTTAAAGATTGAAACTTTGTTACTTATTTCTCAGTGTTTTATCTTTTCTTTTAGGTAATGCAATTTTGGATTGTTTTATACTAATTGAGAGTTTATTCATTACTTGGTTCACAGCGTTACCATACAGGGGCTGAATGAGTAGCTAGCCTAGTGGGTCCCAAAAAATATAAAAACTTCTGTGCTTTTTCAGACTTTTCAATTCACTTTTCAATTCAGTTTACATAAAGAACAATCAGATCTCTGATATAAGACAAAACTTTATGTGTAAGAAGGAGGATTTTAAATTCTATTCTAGATTCATGGGAAGCCCTTGAGGAGAAGCAAAGGTAGGAAAAATACAATCTCTTTCTACTTTTCATCAGAATTTCAGCATTTTGGATCAGCTGAAGGCTTTTAACTACAGTTTGTGGACTTCCTGATAGTAAAGAATTACAGCAGCCTTGAATAACAAATATATGGACTAGTTTCTCAACATCACCCCTGTAAAGGATATGTCTAAGTTTTGCATTTTCCGGAAATGAAAGAAGGAAATTCTAGAAACCTATTAGATTATTTAAATGGCTGGTCCTGAGCTATTTTCTGTATTTGTGCTGCTATGTATGGGCTGCTATATCACATAGGGACCACTTCTCCTGATTCTGCTTCATTCTATCTATTCTCCCATTCTGCATTATTTGTCAAGTTCCACTCCTAACTTTGTGCTTTGTCAGCTTTTTCTCGTCATGGTAGCTTCATCTGGTCTGTTCCTGTCCCGGCTGTGACTACGTTCTGGATGGAAATATCAGCTGTGCTGCTACCATCAACACCTTGGTTTATAGATCAGAGTTTGCCCTGTGTTTCAGTATAGTCCAGTATCTCTTACGGGAAATAACCGGATGTGCTCCCTTTCATCCTCTGACATGGGAGCTGGCTTGGAGGTTGTCTGCTTTGCTGTGTCTTTCCTAGATGGGGCTGCCTGTGGAGTTGACAACCGCCTTTTGTATTCTTTCTGCTTCTCTCTGTGTGTCTGTTTCTGTCTCCTTGAACCCCAGTCGGCCTCAGAAGGTGGCTGCCCTTACTGAGCCTGGTTCTGCTAAAGTTTCCTCCTGTTAAAAGGGAGTTTTTCCTCTCTACTGTTGCTACATGCATGCTTGGTCTGAGGGATTGCTGTCGAGTCAATGAGTCAATGCAAATAGCTGTTTTACCTTAGATAGAAAACTTTGACCAATGTGACTGTATGATTTTGAATTGCCTTTGTAAAGTGCCTTGAGGTGACATGTGTTGTGAATTGGCGCTATATAAATAAAAATGAACAGAACTGAATTATTCATGGAAATTCTGCATGATGTTTCAGAAGTGTTGTCTTACACGTTGTTTATACGTATGTATCCAGCTCAGCCAGCAGTCATAAAAAGGGTTCTCAGATGTTCTGTATGGTAATTCAGAAAATGTGAGGAAAAAAGTATGTTTTTTCTATTTAACTCTCTTTTTCCCTTTTCTATCTTTTTACAGAAGCTGGCAATGAATAGACCTGTTTGGTAAAAGAGAACACATGTCTGTAACTTCTGGCTTCTTGGTGATGCTGAATTAAAAGAAATCTGTTGGAGCAACTATTGTTACATTATGTTTCCATACACAGAGCATAATTTCTTCATTTTATGCAACAGGAACAGTCCTGCCTTCCAGCAAACTTTAGAGATCAAAAGAAAATTTAACTATTTAACAATTACCTTCTTTAATTCAATATTGTTCACTTTGGAAGATAAAACAACTTAAAATCCTGTTTTTAAAAATGTGCCCATGCTTTATCAGTATTCTTACGACTCACATCTCTATGTAGAATACACATTCTAGCTTCAAACAAAACCCGCCATTATTCAAAGTTTAAACCTTATAGAATGCTGATCTCTCACTTCTTAAAATCGTATTTCCCTGTAGTTCAGTAACTCCAATTAGTTTCGCCTTTCACTCAGGCTGAGTTAGAGACTAATTTGTCTCTACTTTGTCCTGTCTTTCTTGGGACACTACCCTGTTTACTTGTGCTTCAACAGATCAGCTATAATTTATAGAACTTAATTAGGAAAGAAAATCAAATTGTCTGTTGCCCTGCAGTCTTGGTACTGAATGATCTGCTGTGGAAACTGATTGAACTATGTAATCTAATGTTTTCTGCAAAATAAAAGCTTCATAATTTTACAACATGATTTTAGTCCTGGCCATACATTTAGTATCTTTGTTTATCATCACATACTCAAATAGAAATTTGTAATTTATTGAGTTGTCAGCCATTTGAAATTTTGTGACGTTAACACATTTCTTAAGGTTTAAAAAAAGCTTGAATCTGTATACATGAAAAATGAAATTAAACAGTATTAACAAAATCCAGAAACATTCACAGAAAACTCGATTTAGTTTTAATCTTTCAGATTACACGACTATAATTCAATTCAATATAGAGCCACTTCACAACACATGTCATCTCAATGTACTTTACAGAGACAATTCAATCAAATCACACAGTCAGATCGGTTCAACGTTTTCTATCTAAGGAAAACCAGCTGATTGCATCTACTCACAGATCTGACAGCCATCCCTGACACCCGACATGTATGTACTGACAGTGGAGAGGAAAAACTCCCTTTTAATAGGAAGAAACCTCCAGCACAACCAGGCTCAGTGTAAAATCCTTCTACCAAGGCCACCTGGGGCTCAAGAAGACAGAGGAAGACATCAAAAAAAAAGCAGAGACATAAAAGGTAACTGTCATCCAGCTCCACAGGCAGCCCCATCCAGGAAATACACAGCCAGGCAGACAAGCTCCAAGCCAGCTCCCATGTCAAGAGGATGAAACAGAGCACATCCAGTTACTCACAGTAAAAGAAACAGGACAACACTGAAAAACAGGCCAAGCTCCAACATCTATAAACAAAGGTGTTGATGGTAACAGTCCAGTCAATATTTCTCTCCAGGATGGAGTCACAGCGAACAGGAACAGACTAGATTAAGCTACAATGAGAAAAAAAGAACATAAAGTTAGAGCTTGAAAATACAAATAACAAAGCTTATAGCAGCATAACTATAGAGATAGCTCAGGATAACCCGAGCCCCTCTAACTATAAGCTTTATCAAAAAGAAAAGTTTTAAGGCCAGCCTTAAAAGTAGACAGGATGTCGGCCTCATGGACTAAAACTGGAAGTTTAGTTCCACAGGAGAGGAACCTGATAACTAAAAGATCTGCCTCTCATTCTACTTTTAGATATTTAGGGAACCACTAGTAAACCTGCAGACTGAGAGCAAAGTGCTCTGTTATGAACGTAAGAACAACCAGATCTAAGTCCCTCTTGTTCCATTTTCTAAAAGCATACTTTATAATTTTGCTAAAAATGCTAGAAGAAAAATTTGTTCCTAAAATTGAGGCTTTTGATGTTAAGCATTTCAGACACATAGTCTACTGAATTTGTCTTGTGCAGCAATGAGAGCTAAATATCTAATTATATCATTACTGTCCATCATGTCACTCGGCTCTTTTAATAGAATTAAATATGATGATTAGCCGCACTGCATCACAGCTGGAAGTCTCTTGTTTAACAGGTCAGATCAGGTCAGATGGAGCCAGTGGGTCTATCTGTCCTTTATTTCTGTCCTTTAGAGCAGAGTCTAAAGGCTCTGTTATCTTAGAACCAAAAAATATCCAGAAATCAGATCTGGATTCTTGTTTGAGGATCGGGCCCTTTTTTGACCATTCCAAAATTTTCTAAAGTTTTTGCATTGCCATTTTGAATAGAAAATATCTAAAACTCTGCTGAAAAAAAACTGCATTATGTTGATTTATTATTATTATTTCATTAATACAGAGAACTATTTTCGACTATACTGAGGAGCATGGGATTTTATCAGTCTTTAAAACAGCTTTATGATAGTGCAGAGACTCATACATTGAAGCATTCAACTTGACTAGGTTATTTGTTTGCTGAAAACAGACATTCTCTTCATTCTGTTTTGGCCAGTTTACCAGGTCTACAACTTCATTACAATATCAGTGGGAGCTTCTGTCCATTTCTAACAAGGTTAACCAACCAGGGGATATTTTTCGTTAACGGTTGGCACAAGCATACCAAAATAGATAAATACATTTTTATTTTGCACATTCCTGTTGAGTGCTTAAAAAAGTTAAGGGCTACTTGGAAGCTATTTGTCAGGACAATGGGTTGGTTTTGTGTGATTTGCTCTTCTGGTTTCAGTTTTTTTCTGTCTTATGCCCTGTGAGAAACTGGCGACCTGTCCAGGGTATACCTTGCCTTTCATCCATAGACTGCAAAAGATAGGCACCAGCCTCACCATGACCCTGGCGGATGAGCAGAAGAAAATGGATGGATGGAAGGACGGATGGATGGTTCCAGTTTTTTAGACTCTCCACCAAAGGGCATCCTGGATGCTGGTTGCTTTGCTCAGTCTCCTGCTACACCTTCAAAGGTGTAGCTCAACAGCTTCTTTACCTCAATCTCTAAGCAGCTTCAAGAGGAGCCACAGCCTGGGTTCGTTATTACAATTGGTCGCTGCTTCTGTGGTATAAACTTGCCTCCATGAATTCATCAGCTGCACTACCTGTCGACCAATTCTTCCTGGGTTCGCCGTCTTCTGGTGAAACAAGCAAACAAACCATCAAGTACCCCTACAGACTCACTACATTGCTAACTCACTCCTCACCCAGCAAACTATCAAACTCTACAAAGTAAAAACTGTTCACACTTCCCCATTTAGTTGCATGGATTTCCCCACTCACCTCTGTCTTTTCCCCGTGGTTGCTGTTCCACCCAGACCAGTCTCTGTCGCACACATTCATTGTATAGAACAAAAACCTAGTTTACCTGATACCTGTCCTTCTGAGGGTTCATCCTGCTTGTGAATAAAAAGCTTAAACTAAGCCCTGCCACTACCATGATATTTATATAACATAGATTAATTAAAATACAGATTGTGAAAAAGTCATTATTTTTATTAAAAGGAATAAAATATTCACAATGTTTGGTGTTACTTGCTTTATTTTTAGATGACTTGCTATTGATTCTCCTGACCTTTTTAATTATTTTGTTTTAAGGTCCCTTGTTGTTCCTTATGTGCTCTGTTAATCATGAAAATGTTGAGATCTTGTATTTTGAGTTTCTTTGGCCACAATCACACTGCAGGCCTTGGTGCTCATTATGATTTTTTTTCTATTGTGAAATCTGATTGTTTTCTGCGGTCGTTCACATTTCCAAATATATGCGACTTGTATATGATATTTTGTGTGAACTGCATTCATATAGCTTAACTGCCTCGGATGTATAGTCGACGGATGCAATGACGACACAAGTAGCGAGTGTGCTAAACATGGATTGTAGTACTGGAAAGCATCTAATGATCTTTCACTTATTTTCCAACTCGAGCCAGCGCATTACCGACGCAATCTTTAAAAAAAATATCAAAAAAGACTGCTTTCCACATCATCCACCATGGCTGTTTTTCTTCCTGTCTTTGCATTGAAAGACGCAGAATAGGGACCTTTGCTGACTATTAGTGAAGTTCAGGTCAGATGAATGCGACCTGCCCGTTCAGACACAGGTCGCATTTGAAAATATCAGATATGTATTGGATTCAGGATTACGTAGCAAGGTATTTTTAAGTTAATCTACCTGTCCAGAAGCAGCTTTAACTACAATTTCTTCTGCTTCCCTTATCTACCGCTCATGTGTTGTGTCCACACAGTTTTTTTATTTCTGGTAGCGAGGGGTAGCTAGCCTGGGCTAACGCTAGCTTAGCACTGCTACAGAACGGCTTCTCCCTCTGTTTCTCCTAACTCTCCCCCAACTATTTCTAAACTTCCCTCTCCTGCTCTTTGTGTCAGATGATCAGTTATCCTTCTGCCTCCTTTAGCGATAATGGTATGTGTAATAAGTGTAGTATTTTTTGGCTTTGGTGGCTAGGGTGTCAGAGTGAAGAGTCTCGGCTTCAGGCTGTTGAAAGTCAAGGAATTAGTTCAAGCCTGTTGATTAACACTGAGCCACCCAGAGCAGGGACACGTCCACAGTGGTCCTCCAAAAGTGCCTGAGCGGCCAAAAAGTGACTGGGTGACTGTATGCAAAAAGCGTAGTGCTAAAGCTTTGCCCACTGGTCACCAACGACCTGTCCACGTTTCTAACCAATTTTCCCCTCTGAGGGACACACCCACTGGGAAACCCACTCTGGTAATTAGCAGATGCCAGAAACGTGGCATTAGAGACACCTGCGGCCATAATTAAATGTTTGCCAGGGGCCAGAATGTGTGACATCAAGTCCAACCTTAAACTGCTGGCTAAGGATAAGGTTAAATACAGTAAGGTTGTTATTCACGCTGGTGGTAATGACACTTGGTTACATAGATCGAAGGTCACTAAAATTAGTGTTGCTTCTGTCTGCAAGTTTGAAAAAAAAAATGGCGGACTCGCTAATCCTCTCTGGTCCCATTCTTGGTCGGAACAGTGATGACATGTTTAGCCGCATGTTGTCATTCAACCACTGGTTGTCTAGGTGGTGTCCAGAAAAAGATGTGGGCTACATTGATAATTCGCAATGTTTTTTGGGAAAACCTGGTCTGATTCAGAGAGACGGCATCCATCCCACTTTGGACGGTGCAGCTCTTTCCATGAATCTGGCCAAATTTATTAGTCCACTAAAACCTTTGACAGCCCAAAGTACAGACCAGTATGCAGAGTTGTAGTTTAACACACCTCTCTCCAGCTTCTCTACTGTTACCCAGTCTTTACTCAGTCCAGACAGTGTCTCGCCCACGACCAAAATCAAATAAATTAGAAAAGAATCCTAAAGGGGTAAATAATGATCATATAATTAAAACAAAAAAAAAAACTCCAGTCGGGGAAAAATTAAAAACTATCAAATGTGGTTTATTTAACATAAGATCTCTTTCTTCAAAAAGTCTAATAATTAATGACTTGATTTCTAATAATCAAATTGACATATTCTATCTTGCAGAAACATGGTTGCAGCAAGAGGATTATGTGAGCATAAATGAGGCAACTCCCTCTAGTTATTTAAATTTTCACATACCCAGAAATTCTAGGTGAGGAAGAGGAGTAGCAACAATCTTTTAGTCTGACTTACTCATTAGTCCAAAGCCAGTCAATGATTGCAATTTTTTTAAACATTTAATCGTTAGTTTCCCTCACTCAAATTGTAAAGCAACAAACACCTCTTCTGTTTGTAACTTTGTATCAGGTCCTTCCTCTGAATGTTTTAATCAGTTTTTAGAGTTCCTATCTGATTTAATGTTAAATACTGACAAGGTCGGGCGTGCAGGTGGTGCAGGGGTTAGCGTGCACGACCCATATATGGATGCCTTAGTCCTCGACGCGGGCGACCCAGGTTCGAATCCGGCTTGTGGTCCTTTCCCGCATGTCTCTCCCCCTCTCTCATACCCCCTTTCCTGTCAGCCCACTGTCAGAAAAACGAGCCACTAGTGCTGTAAAAAGCTCAAAAAAAAAATACTGACAAGGTCATTTTAGTGGGGGATCCTAACATCCATGTCAACATTGAAGGTGATAGCTTAAATGCAGCGTTTAATGCTATCTTAAACTCTGTTGGCTTTGTTCAAAATGTAAATAGTCCCACACATTCCCATCTCCATACTTTGGAGCTTGTGCTGACATACAGTATGTGATTGAATTTGAAGAAATAACAGTATTTCCCCACAACCCTGTACACTTTTTAGGAACTTTTATAATTACTTTAACAAAGTTCTCCTGCCCCAAAAGAAGGTTTCACGTTAGCTGATCATTATCAGATAATGCAGTTATAAATTTTAAAGAATATGTTCAACTTATCTCCTCTGTGTCACTGAACAATACTGCAGAGGGCAACCATTTTATTTATTCATCTTCACAGTTTCCTGTGTACTGCCTTATACAACGTAGCCCCTTTGAAAAAGAAAAACCTTAAATGTAAGAAAGTGGCTCCTTGGTTTAATACAGAGCTGTGCACTTTGAAGCAAAATGCTAGGAAACTGGAGAGGAAATGGTGCTCTACATGCCTACAGGAGTCCTATTTAGTCTGGAAAAACAGTTTACTGCTGTATAAAAGGACTCTTCGTAAAGCAAGAGCAGCATATTTCTCCTCATTAATAGAGGAGAATAAGAATAATCCTAGATTTCTTCTTAATACACTGGCCAAACACACCCGGAGCCATAGCTCTGTTGAATCATCCATTACCCTGCTCTTAGCAGTAATTTTTTTGTGGGACTTTTTATGAATAAGATTGATTCTATTAAAAATAAAATCACTAACACTCGTCTTAATATGATTAACCAGCAACCCCATCAACAAAATCATAAACTGATTTTTTTTCCTCTGTAGTGTTGTTCATCAATACACAGGAGATAAAAAAGTTATCTCCTGCTAAATTGAAACCTTCTTTTGGGAGAGGAAAACTCTATTAAAGTAATTTTGAAAGTTACTAAAAATTGGTCAGAGAGGACAAGGTTGTGGGGAAATATTGTTATTTGTTCACATTCAATGCCATAAGTCAGCACAAGGTCCAAAGTATGAAGATGAGAATGTGTGGGACTATTCACATTTTGAACAAAGCTAATGGAGTCTAAGATAGCATTAAAGGCTGTATTTATGCTATCACCTTCAATATCAACATGAATGTTAAAATCCCCCACTATAATAACCTTGTCAGTATTTAACACTAAGTTAGATAGAAATTCTGAAAACTGATCTATAAATTCAGAGTGAGGACCTTATGGATGATATAAAGTTACAAAAAGAAGAGCTTTCTTTGCTATACAATGTGGATGATGGAAGCTAAGAGGTAAATGTTTAAAAAAAATTCTAACTATTGACTGGCTTTGGGCTAATCAGCAAGTCAGACTGAAAGATTGTTGCTACTCCTCTTCCTTGACCACATTTTCCGGGTATGAGAAAATTTTAATAAGTAGAGGGAGTTGCCTCATTTATGCTCACATAATCCTCTTACTGCAGCCAGGTTTCTGTAAGATTACAAATCAATTTGATTGTCACAAATCAAGTCATTAACTAACAGACTTTTTGAAGAAAGAGAGCTTATATTGAGTAAACCGCATTTAATTGTTTTAAATGATTGGACTAATTTTAATCTTAATTAGATTATCATGGTTTACTACTTTAGGATACTTTTCTAATTTATTTGATTTTGGTCGTGGGCAAGACACTTTCTGGATGAACTAGAGAGGTTTTAATTCATCGCAGAGAGCAAAACCCAGTTGACAGTCTGTGTGGACCCATAGTTACTACTCAGCCACAATAATTTGTCATCAACTCCTTTTCCCTCCCGTTTCAGAACTTCAGTTCAAGCAGCGAGTCCCTGCCAGACATTCTAAATCTTGGTCTGAAAAAGTAAAATTTTGGTGAAATCTAAATAACTTGTATCTGTGTAAATATCAAAGCAGTTTCTAATACATTTCAAATTTCTTGCTGTTGGTAGATTCTCCTTCTAAACTGTTAAACTCTGCAACTCCAGCAAAGTTAGCAAAAGCTTCCCCTGTGTTTCTGTGGTTGATGTGTAGTTGCCCAGCCTGGTAGTGAAGTGGAAAGCCATGTTTATTTTTTCTTTAGGGTTGCAGCCTTACCATTCTTTATTGGGGTTTGATTTTATTGCTTTAAACTTCTACCAAAGATCTGTTATATCAGATCTTATAATTGCTAACTTATCATGATGGCATTTAATGTGTAATGCTGCAGTGTCCTCTACCAAACAGGCTTTATTTATTAGTTTTTCTTTTACTGAGATTAAAGTTCACAAAGGAGGACTCTCTAGCCAACTTCTAATGGTAATTAGATAAAGTAGGTATATTTTTATTTTATAGGGGAATCAGTGGAAAAAAATCACTAATTACAAATGTACACCAAACTTTTCCGATTTTAATTTGCAAGGAAGTTTCACAAGCTGTCAAATTCCCTCTACTTACTGTATAAATGACGTATTTTATGTTGGGTGAAAATTCCGACTAAAACACGTTAAAATTTACGATGTGACAAAATATGGAAATGGTATATTTTTCCAGTTCTGAACATTGAACAAATACGTAGCAGATTAGATTGGCATATTTATTTGTTTTTTGTTTTTCTCTCTTTTTTATTCAAGTATAACCTGGAAATTGAAACGGTGACAAGAGGGTGTTGTGTGCTGCTTATGTTGCAGTAACTATAAAACCATAAAACCAGCTATTCTTAATACAGTCGGGTTATTTACTACTGCCGCGGCCAACTTTATCAAATCGGATGCGCCATATGCAGCCAGTGTGCGCGTCATGCTTTAGATCTCAAAGCATGGCGCGCTGCTTGATCTCTGTTTTAGACAAGGTTTAGGTCAAACTTGGTTCTTTGTGTGACGGGAAGCAAACTGCGTGTCACTGTGTGGGAGAGAGAGTGTGAGTACGGCTGAGAGGAAGAGAGAAAGCGTGTCTACTGTGAGCTCCGGTTTTTACGGATGACTGGATGTCGCTGTCTTTGCGCACCTACTTGCTTTGTCTTTTCTCGGATTCAATTTATCTCAAGTTACTGGGTGTTAAATGAGGGCTTCGCTCCAACGCATCAGATTATTAACATTAGTAGTTTTAGGACGGAGTTGGATTTCATAATTGACATTTTTTAAGTGGGTGTGGGTTTTTTTCCACACGGAGGAGAATAAATCTGTGACACTGACCTGGGCGTTTCAGCAGAGAAAGTTCGGAACTGCAGGATGGAAGTACCTGTCTTCTTCTTGCTCATCCACTTGGCTCAGACTCAGATTAAAGGTACTCTTCAAAAAACATATATTCATATTTTCATGTAAAAATATATATTTGTTTTCCCTTTGTTTTGAGGTGGCATGCTAAACGTATTAACTTTCAATGAAAATCATTGTCATGTTTCGGACACTTTATTGTGGACGCTTTACACACAAAGCATTGAATTATTTTGAGTTGGACAGGAATCTAATATCTTTAGTTCATTTTGCTGCTTTCCTAGCAGGTGATAATGTGAAGTTGGATCTCACATTGTCCATTCCACACACACACACAAAAAAACACAAGACTGGGATGGGGTCAGCTCTGCAAGTCTAAAGATAATATTTGCAGACAGTGGGAAGGAAATATCCAATCGCATGAATATGTTACCAACAAAGTTTCACAGATGTTTATTTGGCCTCGGACCAGAAGATACAATCATCAGAGGTTGTTTTTGGAACCCCCCCCCCCCCCCCAGAACCTGGTGTATGTAAAGTTATTTAATATCAAATGCATGTTCTATTCATTTCCATTTCTAATGTCCATTTACATTTCCTCCAGAACCTCACACCCTGTGACTCATCCTCATCCTCAGGGGGAGATACTGTGTGTCAGTGCTGTGCTTTGGCTGCTATTTCTTTTGAGTCCGTATTCATTCCATGTGCTGGGTTCGGACTCAAAATGCCTAATAAGAGATAAGGTCTGCTGAATAGTCACTGAGTTGTTGTCCTTTTTGAGTAGCTGCATGGTAAAATGTATAAAGTTTCAGTCTCCTGTTTTTAATTGTGCAAAGCTTTAGCTAATTTATCTCACTGGAGTCTTTGTATCAGCACTTCCAACATGGTTGGATGCGGTAGTTAATGGAAAGATCCAGACCTGGATTATGAACCAGAATTTGAGGAAAGGGACTGATGATATGGTGAGCAACAGGATGAGGTTGGGGCTGCACCATGTTAGGAAAAAGTGCAAATCCAACACCATTGTTAAATATTAAGATGACCAAACAAATTGCTATGGGGCAACATTTTCCTTCTGTTTTTTTTTCTTCTCTGTCACATGTTCAGGTTGTTTTTTAATGCAGCAAAAACTATGATTTTGTTTTTATCTGATCAGAACATCCGAGTCAAGTCCCCAGCTTAATTTGTGGGATACATGTACTGTAAGCTTTTTTTTTAATCATTGTATATTCTATTGTTTAATATGTCTCTTTCCATAAGGGACAGATGCGGTGTGTGCTACATTTAGAGGTCATGTTAACTCGTTTTGAGTTGTGCAACTCCTTTTGGCAGCTTTTAATACTCTCTTTTGCCGGCTCCTAATTTTACTGAAATAACCAATTCTTGCTATGTTTGTATTACGGCAATGCTCATGACAATTGTCTTAGACTATAAACAGAACTGTACAATCTAAGAGATGATTTTGGTGGATGGTAAATCCATACAAATCATTAAAAAATCACCTTTACATATTAATTTGGAAATTAACTAGATTGTATTGGGCAAATTCTATCTTTTTTAATATTAGCAAATGTAACATAAAAGTATATAAGAATATATACCAACAGATTTTGGCCACTGCAATCTGCACATCTGCCAAGTAGTAACTGCTCTGCTGAATCATTTGGAACAAAGGAACCTTGCAACAAAAAACATGTTCTTCAAAATTACTTTATTCAATTTAATAGTTTATAAACCATTAAAATTAAAAAAGTTTTCTTTTGTTTTTGTTTTTTTTCACACTATTGCCTAGCAGCATGCAGATCATGGGTTTGATTCCTGGTAGACTTGCCTGATTTGTCTTGGTATTTTACAGCAATTAGAATTTGATACAGTTTACCAATAACTAAACCAAACTGAGAGCCAAACACGTTGTGGTATGTTGGATCCCATTCTGCTTTGCCTATTGCATAACATCCCAGTAAAATCCATTTAAGTTTTTGATAATAACATCACAAAATTTGAAAGGTGCAGAAAACTGTCGTTTTCAGCTTTGTTACACAGTGCAGGCTAAACTGCGCAAAAAGTAATATATTTAACCCTGAATCACGAACCTCAGATGTTACTGGCTCAGAAAAATAAAGATTGATTCAAGCTGAAGACCATAAATATATTTAGACATGCCGCATTCAGACAATTTGAATCCTTTGCTTGTAATAATGCATATGACTATTTACTTTAGTCCAGTAGTCAAAAAAAATATTACGTTCTTCATAGCAGAGGAAATTGTCTAAGGTTTACACAGTCAAAATGTCTAAAACAATTATGAGAGAATATTTGAGGGGTGTTGGATAATTCCCCCCTCATTCCATCATCCTGGGGGTCTTTAATGCCCACGTGGGAAACTGCAGTAACATCTGGATGGACGTGATTGGGAGGAACTGACCCAACTCAGACTTAAGGACGGAAGGGTGTGTTCCAGCTATAGGGGGAACACACCTCTCAGCCTTCCAGGGAAGGCCTATGCCAGGGTCCTGCACAGGAGAGTTCAGCTGATTGTTGAACCTCAGCTTCAGGAGGAGCAGCGTGGATTTCGTTCTGGCTGTGGAACACTCCCTGCAGATTTCTCAAGGGTGTTTGAGAGTTTATCCCACCAGTCCACCTGTTTTTTGTGGACTGGTTGGGAAAACTCCAGAACACCCTCGAGTATGACTATTGGAATTTTTCTTTAATTGGAATCCATTTGCTCCACAGAGTTGCTAATGTTAAAACTTTGAAATTGTCTCCTATAAGATGTTGGCAGTGTATTGGAAAATGCATTATACTTATGTCGGAGTGCAGATGCTTCATGATGTCAGTTTACGATTTCCAGGTTGTCATCTTTATGTGCTTTATGGAACAAGAAGACTTCCATGTGTCCCGTGGGCTTAATGATATATTATATTGAGACAATATTATTGTTTCCAAAATAGGTAGAGGCTGTGCTTAGCTGTTACAGTAATTGAAATGTTCCCAATCTTTAAATAAGTTTTATACGGAGGACAACAGCAGAACATGGCTTATCTGATAGCCGTGGTGAGAGCAGCTGCTGAAAGACCATCTCCTTACAACACAGGAGAGTTACAGCAGGAACAGTGTAAAGACTAATATGAATAGCAGCTTCCGGTTTCTCTTCTTCTTTATTTGTAGCTTAAATTATCCTATTATTGTGACATATTAACTTTGTAGTAGTTTTAATGTAATTTTGCCTCGGAATCATGTTGATCTGCTAGCCCTCATGCATGTCTTCTTTTAATGTTGCTTCACTTCACTGTGCTCCCGTATATCTGTTCTTTTCACACAAATACTAAAAGCACAAATTAGTGGTTGGACATACATTAGCTGCATTTATATTAAATAGTTTGTTTGTGGTTTATATAATAACTTTCTTATGTTTCCTTTTATATCACTTGCCATTCAAATTTATCCACATAGAGTACTATTCTGTTTTATAAAATGTTTTATTGCCTATTTTCATATTACTAACAGCAAAAAAAACTAATCTAAGAAGTATGTGAAGCTATTGGTCAAGAGTGTTGCCGCATTCGAACTTTAGTTCTTTTTTAAGTTTTGATCCTTGTTTGCTCACGCACCCGTTGCGTTATGTAGATGTGCGAAGTGTTCTACTGAATTTATTTCAGTAAAATTAGTAAAAAGTAAACCCCTAAGACATTTACTCTACAAACACTATTCAAACCATGTTTGCGTTGTGTAAAAAAGTAGAGCTAATTACAACCATTAAGAAAAAAATGTTTTCGGACCTTTGAAATCAAGAATTCACAAAAAAAAATCAGCATAAAGTTGGCTACACGTTCTCAAAAGCCAACATATCATGCTTTGAAAAATATTTAGAAAAAAGACATAAAATATAGAACAAAGGTAAAATTCATTAGATGAACTTTACATTAACATCACCCTAAGATCACATTGACAAATAATCCAGAAAATTAAAAAAGCACCCGGGATATCAATAGCATCAAAGGGGGATAAAGGGAAAAAATATCAAAGGCTCGTGTTGACTGATGCAGAAATCTGTTAGGATATAAATACTATTTAACAGCAGTGCTTTGCAATACTGTTTTTTCTTATCTGAGCTAGAAAGCTCACCAATAAACCCTTAGCAGGTTAGCCATTTGCAGAGTTTGATAACTGGAAGGGCTGCTTTTTTAAAGGTTTGCAAAAATTCCCACTGGTCTTGGTGGACAGTTTTAGTAATCTGAAACAAGCTTGTGAAACCTTTGTGGACAGTTTCAGAACCTTAATAACAAAAGGTAATTCCGTCCAGAAGCTATTAATCATTTAAGAGCAACTGCTAATTTACATGATTTAGTAAATTTGTCTCATTGTTTATCTGTTCACTGAGCAATCTTTTGTTATGTGAAATGTATAAATATGCAGATTGCATTCATGCATTGATATGCAGGTATAGTTTTCTATATTTATCTTGCAAAATCTGCAATCCTTTTCTCCTTCGCTGTCCCTTTTGTTCCATCCTGTTTGCCTCTATGCCCTTCCAATTTTGTCTTCCACTGGGTTGCCTTTGGATGAATAACCATCTAATGATTAATTTGTGCCTTTTTGTCTGGTTTGTTTGTGTGATACATGTTGCTGTTACCACTCATGAAAATGAATACTAGTTTCTTAACACGCTGGAGAACTTTCTAACTGCTAAGCAATAAAACCTTACTTTAAACATTTACCCAGTATTCTCTTGTGACAGCCAGATTTGTGTACTTTATTTACTTATTTATTTTTTGTTGTTGTTTCTAGTAGATCCTGAAAACAGACTCACAGTCTAAATGATACATAAAAAAATCCTCATTAGCATTTTTGGACCTCAGATCAAAGCTCATCCCTATATTGTTAAAAAAGAAGGCATTATTGGGCTCCTTATCACTTAAAACATTGCTACAAAAGTAGATCCTTTCTGTAACATTTTGTTCTGATGGAAATTGGCTGGAATGTTTTATCTTCTAACATTTTCACTAAATGTAGATAAAAAAGAAGTTAAACTAAAAGTGTAAATGATGAAAGCTGGCTACTGATAAGAAAGAAGGGCAAACATAGGTTATCAAGAAGTTGAGTGGGGTATAAAAATCTGCTCTGAGAAATCAAAAGGTGCCTTCTAAACTGCCACAGAGACTTAAGCTCTCTGACATGATTTTACTGGCTGGGATCAGTTTTTAACTGGTTCTATATGGGGTATGACCAATTCAGGGAGTCATATTTCCCTTTTCGTCTGGAGCTTCAACATCTATGTAATCTTTCAAAAAAAGCAGTTTTAGTTCAGTTTTATTAGCGTGTGCTGTATAAATGTTCTTTGTTTCAATGTTTAAATTTGAGAAGCATATATTTATATTTATTTTAAGTTTTAGATAAAAGAAAATACATAAGAAAAAAAATGAAAGCATTTTCTAAAATCTAATGGTGAAATTTATAGAAAACTAAAAAAAGAAGAAAAAATTCCCCCTAATGAAAAAAGGATGTCCTAAACAGAAAAACAATATCTTATTGTATTGGGGGGATTGCTGGGTGTGGTATTGGCTGTAACTGTGAGATGGATGAAAGTGACACAAACACAGAGAGCAATCACAGAGATGACAGTTTTGTGAAATACAGGATGTCATATGGTTGATACCAAAGTGTTTTTGCTTATTAGATCGTGCATGCTTTAGATTGTCAGAGTGATATAGCTTTCATTTTGTCCTACATGTATGCCAATCTGATGAAGTAAAGACGCTTTCCATCGAAAACTCCAACATTTGTATTACCCGGCTAATAACAATCCCAGGTACTAAACTTGTCAAGTTGCTTTCCAATTGGCTCACCTTCAGTGCAAGGGGTAGTGGTTATAAGAACACACGCTCCATTGCCAATAAGCTATCAGTAAATCACTAAGCTTAAAAGGTTAATTGGACATGAAGATTTTGTTTTATTAATCTGCATATTACTTTATCAAAAACTGCATAATTGGTTTAAGATGGCCACAAAGAACTGATTTAATGTTAATTTCTTTAAGTGTAATAATAACCAAATCTCAGATATGCACAGCACAAACACAAAACACTAGTGCTTACAATGATATTTAAGTTAATCTATATATAAAATAAATATCTTGGCACTTTAAGGATTAGGATATACTTGTAAAAGGTAGAAGCTATAGACAGTTTAGTTATTGATCAGTGATCTTTTCTCTTGCAGCCCTTTCAGCATAGAATCATAAAAAATATTTGTGTGTATGTATAGTTTAACATGTATATACACTGTAAATCGTCACACTTTTCCAAATTAAGTTTATATGAGAAGCCAGTCAAAGGAGAATATGTAATTCTTACTACAAGCAAATGGAAAAATGCTCTGTCAAATCATTACTTCATTCAAATATTTTTCTTTAAACTGTGGTGAAACAGTTTACAATTGATACCTATATTAACTCGAAATTTCAAAAGAATCTGGTGAAACATAATACATTTTATATTCTGGCACTTACAGTTTTTACCACATAACTCATACACTCTTTATATTCATTTAGTTGCCACACACAAAATACAGGCAGCAGGAAATGCCAGAGCATCTGATGGCTCTGCTCGGATTCCTGCTGCTAATACCACCTGGTTAGCTTAGTTAGCCAGGCAGCCAGAATGGCCTGCCAGAGGAACTATAAAAGCATAATTTAAAGCTCACTCATAATCTTGAAGATTTGAATATTTAGAAGAAGGTTTTAGTTAAATGTCCTTACTTAAAAACACCATTGTGGTGTACTTTCTTACTTTAAAACATTTTTAAACTTATTTTGTGACAAACTTAAGGTATGAAAACATTTGTACACCAACCTTCATCAGCTACTGTCACCACTGCTGGAATGAAGCACTGCAGCTGTACACAACCCACTTCTCAACAAGTCTGGAAACAGGAACCAAAGCCCGAGGAAAGTGAATTTACCTGGTAAATGTGCATGGTAATGCTACTCTGGCTTTAAAAAGCCTCAGGCATTTAAGTGGTAATGGAAAAAGAGCTTTTGCTGGCTGGGCCACAGTGGTCTATAGGGGTGGGGGGCATGATCTAGGCTGTAATTGACTGATGGATTAGCAACAATACTTGCAGTAAAAGAGTCACAAACATAGTGAGCGACCACAGGCTGTTCCCCAAGACCAAAGGCGCAGACATCCAACTATAGAATAAATATGGTATCTGAGTGTTAAGTTAGTTTTAGCCTTTTTGATGACAGCTTATATGTAGATCAATTTCAATTTAGCATTGAATATTTGGCAGGCCCAAACTCCTGTGAAAATAATAAAACAATATGTCAAATATGCATTTCAACTTCATTAATTAAGTAATTAAAATTAATTAAATGTGCTCTAGAATGTGCTTGATTTCATGAGCATGTTGCGCATTATTCAGGTGGTGAGCCCCCTCTTGGACACTATCTCCCCTCACCTCTGGAGCAGCAGGACACTGCCTGTCAGTCTATAGGAGAAATCCCAATGAGGCTTCAGCTTGCATTGAAGGAAACAGGAAGAAAGTAGGACGCCGATTAAACAGCACAGAAAAATCTGTCACTTCCAGTGAGGCTTAGCCCTTTTATGCGGTGTATGGAGCAGAGGCAGGTCATGAAGCTGTGACTGATGCTGATTGGCAGCACATGCTGACAGATTTGACTGACAGTGGCCAGTCAGAGGAGGGGTTTACCTTATAAGACTAAGACCAGAGAGCAAAAGGTGATTATTTAGTAAAAAAGTCGTTTTATGCTGAACTCTTGTCGTGGTTTCTGGAGTGTTCATTGATATCCAGAGTTCATCTTTGGTCCTAAATGAAGCCTGGCTATGTTCTCCCAGTATTTTACTTGCTTGTCCAAATCTTCTGTAGCAAGCTTTAAACAGGCTTCACGTTTAGAAGATCCTTCCTGATCCTTGGTTTTGTGTTACTGCAACATTTATTTTCCCTTTGGGATTAATAAATTATTTTGGAATTGAATTAAATATTGATTTTTCTCCACCGAACTGAATACATTTTCTCCATGCATGGATGTTGTTGTAGTATAAACTATGCCTGCCATTTCAAGGTCTTTCTGAAGCTCTCTACTATTGCTCTTTGGCTCTGGGAGAGCAAATAACTTAAATAATCCTTTGACTCTTCACTCAGATATCTGACCTTATGAGGCCTCCTGGTCATTGGAGAGAGAGTTTTCCTTCTGCTTCTGGAGTACACCTCCAACAGCGCAACATTGTGTCGAGGTAGTCAGAGAAGACAATTCATTATTTAACGACAAGTGTTGCAGCAGGGATGATTTTGCAGGACATGGGCCTTCAGGGACCGCAGCTTTATTTGTGGCCCTTACTCACCCTTTATTTACTTTGAGCAGATTTTTTTAAATTCCAAAGGGAGGGCAAAATAACAAAGAAATAGGACAACTGATAATGACAAAAACCACCATATGCACTACTAAAACTCCTCCTTTCCCACATACCTCCTCCTGCTGCTGCTTTACTGTTTAATGTTGAGTTTGGAGAGGAATCCTCTGTAAAAAAAAAAGTCATATCCCTGGATCAGTTTACTTGGACTGGCAAAACAGCTGCATATTTTCGTGAAACCTTTAGCGGAAGCTGTGACACTGCCTGATGTGATAAGAAGGTTTATTTGATCCAGATTTGGGTCAAGGGAATTTTTTTTTCATATCAGAGATCTGCAGAGATTTATTATTGTTCTACTGTTGGAAAATTATTAGATTACATCTGAAACCTGCAATGTTTTAGCATTTTCAAACAAAATGCAATTAATCTGTAGAATAATGCATATTATTAAGTAAAACTGTTCGCATAAAAATATGGGATTTCTTTAGATACTCTGGAAAACCTTTTACTAATAGGGTTCTATTATAAACAGATTTTGACTCAGGGTTCTTACCTGCATTTTGACTGTCTTGTAATATAAGTGGGAGTGGTATAATTTCTTTTTCTACACGTAACAGTATGTGTAAAGAGTATATTAACGATTTAGAATGATATTCACAGGGGGAATAAAATCAAAAGCACCTAGAAAAGCACTTTGAGAGCGCAGACCTCCACCAAGTAGCTATTTTCCTCCGACATATTGTGATTTCCACCTTAAGTTAACACCTGTTTACACAGAATCATTAAATGGTTTTCATCACCACAATGTAATCATTTGTTGCCAGTCGTGATTTGCAACTTCTCTGTCTGGCCTATACAATGATGTGCTCATTGACTTAATGAGGTTATTGTACATTTACCACTTCTAAGCGTATTTCCTCTTTCTCCATACTTGCTGAGTTCACCACAGCGAAGTCTTTCCGTTGATGGACTGCCTGCACTGTTGATTCTTATACAAGTATGATCATAGGGTAAAGAGAGACGAATAGTATGACATGGCATGTTCTCACTTAATGTTTGCTCCCCATTTTCATTTTTCATTTCATTCTCTGTGGTGTTGTCCTTATTTGCCTTTCTTTTAGGAATAAGAATAATTGGATAAATTCCTTGAAGAAGCTCCTGTTTAATCGTTGAACATTAGTTATGCTTAACAGTGTTTTTGAAGGGATAACTCAAAACTGACTGGTGCAATAATAACAAAACAAAGATAAAGTGGGAGTTTGAAAATAATCAACCATTAATAAAAATAAAAGGTAGATGAAGGGTAAAATATCTGCCTATTTAGAGATTTGGCAGCTACCAGACAGTAAGCACTGCAGATCAGTTTTTGGAAAATCATCACCTAATAGTATAGTAATTTTTCAGCAGAGTCAAATGTCACATGCCCAAGTTTGACTGAATAATGCCTTAATAAAAAAGACGGCTTTTATAATAATAGATTCAATGTTAGCTTTAAAATTTGTTTTAATTTAATTTTGTTGGAATCTGTTATTGGATGTGAGTTAAACCGTACCATACTTTAAAGGAAGGATTTACTTTGTCTTTTTCCACAGACGGCAATAAACGGATGATTTTAACAGTTTCACAGTTAATTTCAACAGATAACAGATGTGAAAAATTCTTGTTAAAAGCATTAAATGAGAAGCAGAGCTTCCATAAAAACCCCTCTTTGGGTGAACTTTTTTTTTTTTTATCCCTGGTTTGAGTATTTTTTCTTCTTCTTTCTTATTCTCTTTTATTTTCACCCCTCTTGTTGGTGTGATATAAAACTATTATCAACTATTTTTTTTATTTATGTTGTACTTTTCACAGATAAAAATCAGTGTGCTTTGCAGTATTAATAAGGAAAAAAAATGAATTCTTTAAGTGAAATCCTGCCTAAAAGTGCATCTTGAGGTTCCTTAAAAGAGCTTGTAGTTTCTGTGAAGCTAAACGAGAGTGGAAGGGTTTTCCAAAATCTTGGAGCAACTGTGTGAAGAGTTTCAGCTACACAGGTCTTAAAATGAGTTTGGAGAAGACAGGGGCTGCAGCAACTCCGCAATATGTTTCAAGTTTTTGGACATTAAGTGTTTTAATGTCAGTAATAAATGTCAGTTTTTCTATTCAGTAAATGTTCATATATAGACTGCCTCCCTCTTTGTTTATGTACAGTGATTTTAACTTGCACATTTTATTTGTGATATACATTTAATCACTTATCTAAGACGAGCTGTTTTATTTGTACACAGTGCTTTTCATCAAAGTGTTTTTAAAGGTCCTCATAACTCTGTTATGCTAGTTATTACATAGTTGTAGATTTAATTGCAGCTAAACCCTAACTGTGTTTTCCTGTTCCCACCAGGGTGCGAGAAAAGCTACAAAGTCAAGCAGCAGGAGGCTATTATTGTCAAATCACTTCCAAAAATCCACTGTGATTTCTTTACACCATGCCAAGCAGAAAGGCCCAGTCACTTTTACCAATTGTGGCATTCATTTCACAGTATTTAACAGCTGAGAGTGTCAGATTTTTTCCCCCTTAGATGCTGGTGAAGGCCAAAAACCGCAATTAAATATGATGGATGTTTAACATACAAGCGCTGCTAAACTTTGGCAGGACAACAGTTTTATTTGTGGCATCACTTTACTGATTGAACCACTGGAAGAAAAATCCCATAGGGTCCAGTGGGTCCCCCGGCTTTGATTTGTTGACAGCTCAGGTTGGCTCCAGCACTCTGGCAACACTTACTAAAACTAATAATACAAAGCAGACATAGAAAATGGAACGATGGAGTCAGTACAGGCATTCCATGCTTTTATTTGATTTATTTGATGTCTGCTGTTAATATTAGAGGATTTAATAAAATTCTTTGTTTTTTGTCTTTCTGGTTTTGAATTATTATAAAAAGGTTTAAATTGATAGTTAAATTGGTATATAAACTGACTCTTTTTCCTTGCATGTTTTCATCATAGGTAGAAGGCCTATTTTGTTGGATCTTTGCATAATCTGTTTCCTCCAGTTCAGTACCAAAAATATATTTAGAAATATAAGAACTAAGAGGATGACTTAACTTTCTGTTTTTAATATTTCAATTATGCATTTTACATTAGTTTTGTGCCAGATATTATTTTCATTCGGCATCAAACGGCTTACTTTGACTAATGATTAATAAATAATAAATCAGCACATTGCATCTTTCACTACTAATTGCACTCTGTGCCTCATGCCAGACTGTCATTAAAGCCAAGTCCTTCTGACTTGGAGTAAAACAAGGATTTCTTCTTTAGATGCATTCACTGATTTATTGCAGTGAACTTCAGTCAAAAAAAAAGACGTTCTCTGGAAGAATACTCACCTCTGTTCCTTTGGAATTTAAAACTTGACATCAGAGTCATAAAGTTTTGATCAAATTTTTGCAGAGGTGCCAATTGAAAGCAGTTCTTGTCATCAGCATAAAAAGGCTTAATTACATTTTTTTTTTTTTACTGCCAATGCTATATGCAAGTCCCTTCAGGACATTTTTTACATATGCGCAGTTCAGTTCAATTTTTTTTAAAAATGTAAAAATTTGATCAAATACATTCACAAAATTCTGCCTACTGAACCTGATTATGAGTCCAAGTTTAATCCAGATAAAATGAAGTTATAATCTAATGTTAAAATTGTAAAGTCCATTTACAGTTTCTCCTAAACTCTGACACCAAGGGCAATCTCTGTAAAGGAAATGGGGGCAAGAATTGTGAAAAAATACACATGCATGTCCTTTTTTATTTCTAATCCTAATGTGTGATAATGCATAAAAAACCAAAACCAACGAGCCCACCCTTGTATCTCTCAATTCAGGGGCTGAATTTCTCAAGCAATCCCTTGCATGATATCAGTTGATGATGCATTCATGCCTTGGATACAGGAAGTTGTGGTTGTTTCAGTTGAAGTAGTAGAAAACTTACCAGATATGGTGATTGTTGCTGTCATGCAATATGCAAAGTGGTCATGTAGTAAACCATCATGTAGTAAACGGGTACAGTAAATGGGTGCACAGAAAAAGTCAAAGACACTCAAAGCACGATACAGAAGTCAACAAAATTTCCACACTTAATACTGATAAAAGAACCCTTGCACGATATACAGTAGATGGTGACCTGTATCTTAAAACTAATGGAAGGGGAAAACAGTCCTGTAAAAAAAAGTGTCTTTGCTTAGGGGTTTTCTTCTCTCAGAATATCAACACAAGAAGAGTTTTTGGTAAAGCCCGATAGTGCTTTGAGATACCGTGTTCACCAACTGTAATAAAGATTTTCCTGGGTATTTGACCTGCCAATCACTGGTCAGTGCGATTAATGTTAAAAAATGCTGACTGTTGTGGCCAGTAAATTTTTCATTGCATCTCTACTTTGATCTCTGGAAAAACAATAAAAAAAAGCAACAAAAAAAGTCTGTTTTTCTACAATTATATTTCTTGGTGTCTATAATTTGGTTAGTTGGAAACCAAACTGCTGTCCCAAATCAACAGCTGTGCTGATTTATAGCCCCCTAAGAATAGTGTGTGTTGATTTGAATGTGTAATGCTTTATTAGTGGTGACATTTGGATTTAATTTTGTTTTGGTAGCTTTGCCAAGGAGCAACAGAGTTGGTAATTTATTTCATTTTTATTGTTTATTACCTGATGCAAATCAAACGCAAGTTACTGCTGTGCAAGGACAAAGTAGAATGATAGAAATCATAACTTTGTCCTTTTACACAACACAGCAAATCAGCACGAAACCTCAATAAGTACAGAGATGAGTTGTCCGGAGTCCTTCAACCTCATTAAGAGGAGGCAATGATACACTAGTGTGCACTATCGTGTTGGAATGAATGCATGCTCAGCTGTTCACTTTGTGTTTATTCTTTTTTTTTTCCAACACAACTAAACTAAAATGTGCAGAGTAAATAAATAAGCAAGAGATTTAACAAGTACAAACAGCTAATATGTTACATTTTATTTACTTGTATGCCTGTTGTCACTGAGTAAATGAATTAAAAACAATCTTTGTTAAAGTGGGTAGAAATGCATGAGGTATGAAATGATTCAAGAGTAAATAGAAAACAACACTTTACTGTTTCTGACAATTTTTTTCCAACACAGCAGTAGCTGAAGTCACTCATCGTATATTTTGTGCCAAAGTTTGCCAGATGGAAAATGAAGTACTGGTTTTAGCCCTCGGGTCATCAGGTTCTAAAAAATAAATTGCACTTTTTAAATGAAGCCTTGATCTTTATTTTAACTGTAAGACAGTTGCATACTAGCTGTGTTTAAAAATGACAATAGAAGCAGACAAGTTTTATTGAACTTATTTGGTCATTTACACACACTCTACTCTTCCAAAAGTATTTGCTTGTCTGCCTTGCATGTGGAGAACTAGAATGACAGCCTATTATTAACACATGGGGATGATTATTAGGATACCGGCTTTGCAGTTATAACATTTTCACGTTTCATGAAGGATTATTTTTTGAGTTTGAGTGTTTATGTACATTTATGAGCACTTTTCTATGTGTCAGTGACTTGTGGTCCCTGCTCTTCATCCAGGAGGTAATCTAATAGCTTGACATCAGGACTCTTATGTTGCCCAATCAAGGTCTGTTTCATCAAAAGTTATGCAATTTCTTTTAAATCATTTTGAATTCTAGAGGTTTTGATATGTTGATCCTGTACATAGGTGGGGATCTTTGCGAACTATGGCCCTTACCATCTTCTGACCCTACTCCGTGATTTGACTTGGCCTACCACGTTGTAGGTGGTCGTTCCATATCAATTGCAATTAAACCTTCATTGAAATATTTAGTAGCAGTAAAATCTCACAACCTTAGATATTTCACAAGTTGTGTGACATCATGGTACCATGCTGCAATTCATTCAGCTCATCAAAGAGCGTTTTTTTTTAAATGTTTGTAGAAGCAGTTGGCCCTTGATGTGGGAGTGGGAGAAGTGGTTGATAAGTTTCCCTTTGATCAATTTTTCTTCTTTCTTGTTTTTTTTTTTTTTAATCTTTTTCAGCTTTGGTGGCCTACGCTGTGAAGGATCGGTCGAGATGCCCCCTTGGCCAGTTTCCATGTGGCAACATGAGTGAATGCCTCCCTCAAGTTTTGCAGTGTAACGGACACAAAGACTGTCCCAATGGAGCGGATGAGTGGCTTTGTGGTCAGTACTGTATAATGATCAGCTGGGCAGCAGGGAGGGGTAAGGGAAGCCAGATTTCAATGATATCAATGTATGAGCCTTTATTTTTCCTTTGTAGCCTAGCTTCCCTCTGTTCTTAAGCCACACTAAGTGTCCAGAGCAGAGGATAACTCAAAGTTAGCGGGCTCTAGGTGTGGAGAAAAAAGCATGCCTAGAGCATGGGGTGCTCTTTGGGGGCTCCTTTTCTGTTGTTAACATTGGTGACATTTTAAATAGAGCATCTCCTTCCCCCACGATACAAAAGAGTGTTGGACAGTGGATGCATTATGTTAAAGTCTCATTAAACTTCTGGACACTGAAAACATTTGCTTCTTCTGACTAAAAAAAAGCTGTATAATCTCATGTTAACTACTCTAACTTAAAGTACTACTGTGGGATTTGTGAAATTTGAAATCTTGTGGTTAGAGTTCAAATTACTTAGTCCAAAAATAAAGTGGTACCTACCATTTGCTTAAGTAGTACAATATGGACCCAGGTAGGTCAAGTAGTATGTAGTGTTTTTACTTGGGCTTTAACCTTTTTTTCATTTTTTCTTTTAAAGTACAGCTGAAAATCTCATGAAACTCTAGAAACCCTAACCTGACATAAGTAAGATTGTTAACTGTAGTTCAACTTGAACTTTACACATTATCCATCTGGAAAGGAATCTATGGAAAGTATCCCCAAGAGGGAGGGAAATTCAGTACAATTCTTTAAGCTGATTGGGTAAATCACCAAGCGGTACCTGCCTCTCATGTCGAGCATTTAGCCATTTGCAGTAGCAGCTGTGACGAATCACATTCTGGATTTGTTTCACAAACATCTTTTCCATCCTAAGAGGCAAAAATCGCATCCTTTTGCTTATTTTTCAAAAAAGAAATAGAGGATATTCCAGCTTCCAGTAACAGTTTTGTTGTCAGTGTATCAACCTCCCAGACCATTCTGGTCTTGTAGTTCAAGCCTACTCTATACACCCAGAACCAAACATGGAGAAGCAGCATTCAGTTCCTATGCCCCACTGATCTGGAACAAACTCCCAAAAGACTGTAAAGCTGCTGTAGGCCTGAGTTCTTTTAAATCAAAGTTAAAAACCCATTTGTTTAGAACTGCTTTTGACTGTTGAAGTTAAACTGTTAACTGAGGTATTATTAGTTTAAGGTTGTGATCCAATCGTTTTATCTGTTTTACTAATATATTTATGATCATTTGCTTTTACTCTGCTTTTTATTTTTCTTTGTGTTTTATTTTCTTATTTACAGTATGTAAAGCAATTTGAATTGTCCATGTACTGAATTGTGCTTTGCAAAAAAACCTTCCTTGCCTTGTCTTGCATAGCAGCTTCTCCACCTGTACTGCAATGTTTATATGGGTCTCTGCAGCAAAAGCATTGTAATACCACTTCAGCATATTATAAAGTTCTGGAAAATTCTGTTAATGAACCATTCATGTATCAAAGTTTGCTTAAAGATATGAAAGTTTCAGCGTGGCTCTTGAGGTTTGAAAGCAGAGTGTGTAGCTCGTCTGTGCTGAACAATAGTCCTTATGGCTTCTCTTCTAAAAGCTCTTTCAACCATGGGTACATGGTAACAGATGTTTCCATAGAGCAGCAGCTTTCCCTGTCTTTGTCAGAACTAAAGAGAAATTGTACGAATACCTGTGGCTAATTGCTTAGCCAAAGAAGCAATGCACATCTTATATTGTACATTTTCATATGTGAATAGGTCTGCTTCATTTAGTAATCTGTTGAGTTGGGCTGCACAGTGGGGCAGATGTTAACACTGTTGCCTGGCAGTAAGATGTTGCTTTGATTGAATTCGGGTAGGCAGTCTTTCTGGATGTTTTCATGTTCTGCATGTGTGTGACTTGGTTATCACTTGGTACTCTAGCTTGATCATTCAATTAAACATATATCTGTCTCTATATTACACTTAGGAAAAGCTCTGTCTCCTTAAGGTTGATTGTTATCCCTGAGGTGTACCATACCTTTAGGGAAAACCCTGAAGAGTTGGGATGGATGGATGGATGGATGGATGGATGGATGGATGGATGGATGGATGGATGGATGGATATAGAGGATTTTTATAGACCTTTTATCTACCTCAGCATCTTCCTCCTTTTGCTTTCTGTGGAAGACTTGCTGTCTTTGCTCATTCATTTTTAAAGTATGAGTAGAGAAATGACTGCAGTGTTGTATTCATTTTTAAAGTACGCAATGTGGCTGTGTTCATAAAAAGGATACAGGGGAAAATAGACGTTATAAAACAGAATGTGAGCCCTTTTGTTGTTAGCAACATACAGTTTTCTTTACAGTTTTTCAGACTTTAGAATTACTTAAATCTAAGCACCATGAACAAGAGCAGGTCCCTTACTTTGATTAATAAAATGAAAATGATAAAAATAAAATAAAACCCCGCTTGATTCTCTATACTTTTGATAATTCTACAGTATTTATGGAGATAAAGGCAGGTGCCGTTCATCCACAGTCTTTATAAACTGATCCTTTCAAAATGCCCATCTCTGTTTAATCAGCAGTTTAGTGGTGGTGCTGTAGAGGGCGATTCTAGCAGAATCTTGCAGTGGTCGAGTTAGGGTCTGAAACAAGCCTCAAAGTATTTTCTAGTGACTTTAGCAAAGCTGTGCAAACCTGGGCTGGGCAGTGAGTGGATATGACCCCGCAAGGCTGATTAGACAAAAAAAAAGATGCTGAGAATTCATAAAGTGTGTTAAAGTTTGGATTATTTGATGTTCTTTGTTTTTTGACTCCCAACTTCAATGCACAATTCCTTATACTAAATGAAATATTGTTTAATTGATTTTAGGCAACATACTGTACTTAGACCTTTCTAATTGAATAGGTACGTAGCAGCCAGTAATGGAAATATCTAAATAGGAGAAAATTAAAGCCAAAATACCTTTATTTTAGGCTGAGTGTTGGTACCAGCAATGCCCCCATCCTCTGCATTAGTTGCTGTGACAGTCTTTATCCTCTCTATTAACTTCACAAGACATCTTATTGCCACCATAAATTGATTTAATTTAAGGGTAAAATAATCGCCATTTAACTTTGTGTGTCATTCAGCAGGGAGTCATCCTTGCTGCTTTATAACTCTACTAGCCTTTTACAGCATCACTATAACCAGGGCTTCAGTCAGAAAACAAACCCATCAGTTTGAGTAAATAGTGATTATATTAATAAAGTAATAAATTACATAGACATGCATCTGGATGGACTTCTAGTATGAAAACGTTCATTTGTAGAATTATAGGAGTGCTTAGAAACATTTTAAAGAGTTGATAATAGACCTAAAATAGACCAATGGTGTCTGTGAATCCCAAACTGATCCCTAACCTCTATCCTCCAGACTGAACCAGTTGTAGTTCCAGTTCCCACCACCTGTGCTTTTCCCCTTGGATGCTATCCAGGAATTTCAGATGTCATTAAAGGCACTAATCCTGGCTACAATAATGTTCTTAGTTGAAGAGGTAAAGCTATACAGTTCCCAAGCCAGGTAGTTTTATCTGCTTGCTTTTTTAAGGAAATCCAATATACTACTTGGTCTCATTCTTACTACATGGTTTGTTCATGTTCCAATTTGATGCATACTTATCGACATAATACCGTAATTATTTTCTCTTGGCAGTATATAGTAAACTAGAAGGATTAACAGGCAAATAGAACACATAAAACCCAACAGCAAAGATGCATCTCCATCGCAGACAACTAATTTCTTATGGTTAGAGGAGAGAGTTTGTACGCAGCTACCCAATGAAAGAGAAGGTCTCTATAATTTAGAGAGCAGTCTCACAAATTTAATCTAAAGCTGCTAAAAGACATTTTGACCTCTTTTCTTTTCTATCCATGATGGAGATTCTCCAGGAAGAAGGGTACTTTTAGATAAACCGGACTCGCCAACGTGACTCTTTAGTGAAAAGCTGTTCTAAAAATAAACAGAGCTGCTCTGGTTGTGAACTGCCAGGCATGTAGGTATAGTCCGGGGCCTGTTTCATAATAGCCTTGGGAACAGGCTTCAAATAAATCTGTTAAAGCTCCAGCCACAGAGTCAAGTTCATTACCAGCCCTGTTTATGATATTTACTCAGGACACATTATGCCATTAGCTCTCCTTTAAACAAGCTGCGACTCTGTAAACAGTGAAAGAAGAACAATAAAAGATAAATCAAACCTGTCAAAAGTTTGCTTTGTTGTCAGTTGGGCACAGTGCTGACATCAAAGCAGGCTTGTTCTCTTAGTACCATACCTGACATGTTATTTATAAAAGCATGCCACCAGAGTCAATTAAGTCAGATTTATTTTATGTCAGCAATGAAGGCCATGATTACACATTTACAGATCACAGTGCAGGTTTTGGTAAATTTATTAATGGTGTCCAAATAAAAGTTCCTGGATTTCTCTTGGGTTTGGATTAATATAAACTTGAATGTTTGTGCTGGGTTTTAAATTTAAGAGCAACTCCTTACTCCAAATTTAACCAAATAAAGTGAGACAAACATGTGTCTTTAACTTGAATGTATTCTGAGTGCAATGAGGAATAATAGAAAGTTTTCTATTTAGAAAAGAAAAAAAACACTTGGTATTCTTCATAGCTAACTGAGTAACTAATTTAGAAAGGAGGTAGTTTGTCATTAGTATAGAGGCACAAAATGGAGAGAAGGGGAGAAAAAGGCACCCTGTTAAAAAAAAAACAAGCTGTCCTTGCTCGTGATTAAAAACAAAAGTATTTTTTTCACATTATCCCTCCAGCTCTTCGTTTATTATACAGTCTCAAGAGGTTCTTTGTAGGATTTACATTTTTTAGGCAACACTGAATAACTTTTACCCATTTATTAGCTCAGTTTTAGATATGTTAAATTTTTCTAGGTTAAATAATAGCACTTGCAGCATATTGTTGCTTAGTTTGGGCTGCTGTTCTCAAAAACTCACCTATGTAACTTGAGAGGGTGAGATCCATTGTTAAAGGAGCTCTGTGACCCGCAGTCCCACTTTACACCAGTTATGTTTTTTGTGCCTCTTCAGCTAGGTTTTTGCATATCTCCAGTGGTAGTTTAACAACTTACAAAAAAGTACAAATTATTAACAAACAAAATCCAAAGAGAAGTTTATGGAGATCTTGTGGATCACATAACAGGATCGGACAAACGCTTAATGAAACTTTGGGTTTATCATTCTGGTAATAAGGTTGATTTTGGCAAATGTAAAGTTCCTGAATTAAAAATACATGTAATAATATTTTTTTTAAAGTTACCTGTTTTCTTGTTTTTATTATATTTACTTTGATTCCTTTCTGTTTTAATTCATATTAACACTTAAAAAACGGTAAAAAAAAAAGAAAAAAGGATGCATTTTATAACTCAATTTTCCTGGTGTTTGTTTTTAGTATGCAGAGTTTGTTTTTATTTGGTGCACCTTATTTTGGAGTTGTTTATCCCCTTTCAAATATTTGCAAATTTATTTATGTGAAATGTATGTTTTATTTCTGTGTAGCATCTCATCACCAAACCAAATTCCTTGTACACGTAAAATAATACCTGACAATAGTGCTTTTTTTGTTCTAAAAATAGTATAAAAAGCTGACAGCTCAATGGTTAAAGCATTAGTAAAATAAGTACTGTCATTGATATGTTAGACTTAATCAAAGCACGGACAGGTTTTTCTCTAACTTCCCAGAGAACAAAAACGGGTAGATGCATCCTTAAAACTCTCGCAGGAAACAGGGTTTTTTTTAGGCCTCTTTGACTCAATGCTCTCGGCAAGAGCAGTAACGTGGCGATAGGTCAACCTCAACTCCTTTGGCAAGGACTTGGTGTACTCATCCTGAAGCTATGTGCAAGGCTCAAATTGAAATCGGCCTGGTCATATAGGAATGAAGTTGCAAGTAAAGTATAAAATATACAACTTTTTGATAATTTCAATATGATGCTGTACCGATAAACCACTTTAACCAAGATTACAGACTACATCCTTGGTGGCTTAACATGTGTCAGGATCTGGGTTGTTTGGTTTATCTTGGGGGTTTGATTCCAATTTTGATTATTGTTGTTTTGTGTTTCTGTAGTTTTTTTGTACTTTTGATAATTATTGTAGCTTATGTATTCATTGTCTCTTGTTTGTTCTTCACTAATGGTAATTGTCATTTTCATAGTCTATCTGTTTACTCTTTTTCATGTGATGTTTTGATGCTTAGCCTCTTAAGATGCATTCGGACTGAACGCAGTGAGGACAATGGATTTACATTGTATCCCTATACAAACCATGCAGGAAGGGCAATAAAACATTGCTTAGCCCTTAATTTAATTCAATTCAGTTTATTTAGATAGCACCAATTCACAACACGTCATCTCAAGGCACTTTACAGAGACAATTCAATTAGATCACACGGTCAGATTGGTTAAAAGCTTTCTACCTAAGGTAAACCAGCTGATTGCAGCAACTCATTGACCTGACAGCAATCCCTCACACCAAGCATGCATGTAGTGACAGTGGAGAGGAAAACTCTGAGCCTTTTACACTGAGCCTGGTTCCAGTAGAACCGGGCTTAGTGTAAAAGGCCATCTACCGAGGCTGACTAGCGTTCAAGGAAACAGAAGCAGACATAGAAAAAAAAAACAGATATAAAAGCTAACTTTCATCCAGATTCACAGGCAGCCCCATCCAGGAAAGACACAGCCAGGCAGACAAGCTCCAAGCCTGCTCCCATGTCAGAGGATGAAGAGAGTAGATCCAGTTAGTCACACAGTAAGACAAACAGGACAATTCTGAAAAACAGACCAAGCTCCAATAACTATAAACAAAGGTGTTGCAGTCCAGCTGACATTTCTCTCCAGAATGGTGCCACAGCCAAACAGAAACAGACCAGATTAAGCTACAATGATGAGAAAAAACAGAGAGCATAAAATTAGAGGTTGAAAGAACAAATAGTGCAGAATCGAAGAATAGAGAGAGAATGAAGTAGAATGATGAAAAGTGGTCCCTGCGTCCTCCAGAAGTGTAAGCCTATAGCAGCATAACTATAGAGATATCTCAAGACAACCCTGGCCCCTCTCACTATAAGCTTTATCAAAAAGAAATGTTTTAAGCATAGCCTTTAAAGTAGACAGGGTGTCAACGACCCAGGTTGTTGGTTCCACAGGAAAGAAGCCTGGTAACTAAAAGATCTGCCTCCAAATCTACTTTTACAAATGCTAATAATCACTTGTGAACCTGCAGATTGAGAGCAACATGCTCTGTTATTAATACAAGGAACAATCAAATCTTTGATACAAGACGAAGCTTGGCCATTTAAGGCTTTATATGTGAGAAGGAAGGCACACGGATATGAATGATCCTCATCACCCTAACCACACATTTGTGTGTGTGTGTGTGTGTTGCTACAGGGAAAAGCTTGGCTTACATTCCAGCTAAGGGAAAACGAATAAAACTTCTCCCCAGAAGCAGTGTGGTTGTCTGAGGACACAAATAAAGGTTCTTTGCTGTCTTAAAAACTTTGTGTTGGAATTGCCTAAAAGGTGTGGAAGCACTGTAACCCAAGTTATAGGAAAGAAAATTGATAAGAATATCATTTGAACCTAGATTATGAGAAAATAAAACCCCTAATTGGAACAGAGTGTACTTTACACTTTAATCTAGTCTCTATGGCTCCCTCTGAGGCAAAGATGCTGAAAGCTCTACCCATAACAACACCAGCCACAAATCAAAATAAAATCAGTTTCAAAGAACTATAAACAAGCTGATAGTGGCAAAAATAAAATCTTTGCCTGATTTAATGTTTAGATTCTTCTCTGCTGTGCCTGGCTGTGACACAACTAATCCATCCTTGTTGGGAAAGCTGATGCACAGAGCTTTTCCATTACATCTGTTTTGCTGATTGAAACTGCTCATAAAAAGTCCTTCACTTTCATTTAATTTATCTTCAACCATGACAACAGATGTGTACACACAAAATTGCAACAGAGCTAGTTTATTGCTTGACAAATTGAAAAACAAAGGAAGGTGCTTTGTGCCTGTGTGGATTAGATCTGACCAATAAAAGATTCAAACAACCTGCAGCAGGACGCTTGCTAGACTGCTAAGAGGGCCCTGATATCCAAGTATGTTCCTTCAGCTGTTTTCCTATGCTGGGGGCATAACAAGTCATTAACACTTGCACCCAGCCCAGGCAGAGTTTATATGCCACAATATAGCTACAATTTGAGGTATCTGCAAAGAGCCTCAGCCTACAAAACAGCCCTGAACTTTGATCCAGCCGGCCCTCAAGCAATCGGTACCTTGAAGTAATCAATACCAGGCACTGGGGTTAAAATAGTTTTACAATGACTTACAACAGGATACCTCCTGAATTACACTTATAGCACTAGTGATGACTGGATGCAGTGTGCAGAGCATAGTATGTCAACAGTCTTACTTAAATATTTGTAAAAAAACTGAAGCTCTCATCATTGTAGTGAATTTTGTGATTGCTTACAATAGTTTTAGGCAAATACTAAACACACTGCACTAATTTAAGCTTCAGCTGGTGTGGGTATCATCCAGCCAGTACGCTTCCTATCACTATTCAGTTAGTACAGTTGCTGTTGCTGTATTTGCAACATTTGTGACTCAACAAATAACCGCTGTTCCGGCATCTAACATTGAATTATCAACATTACAATTTAAGGCTGAAAATGCCTCTGAGCAGGTACTAGAAATAGTACAGTTATAACAGTTCCAAACAAATATTGTAGAAATATACACGGAAAAAGTAAGTTCAGCTGTACCAAAAGCTATTGATTTGTCATTATGATAAATCTGAATTAATGTGTACAGCATCATGATTTACCACAATCTGTAAAATGAATTATATGTTTACATTACGGCTCAAAAATCTTAAGAAGACCCACAAGTGCTGTTAGATTCTCCACTGTACACATTTCATGTCAAGTCCAGTTATACATTAAAACACATACTGGTTATATAGGATCAACCAGATTAGCTATTTAACTGGGGAAACAGGTTTTAGTTAATTTAAGAGCTTAAAGCACAGACTCAGTAACTGTTGCTCTTTGTTTTAAAGGGGACAACGTTGGTCTGGCAGACTTCATTGGAGGAACCCTTCAGAACCAACCGATAATTCCTCCTGTTTTAACAGAGTGTTGTAAGTAGATTCTCATCATGTTTTAGTTTATGCTTTCTTTGTTCATCAAGTCAAATATTAAAGAAAATGTATTGAATTGCTATTGTTTAGAGAAATATGTAAGGACTGTTTTTATCACTACATTGTCTTTAAGAAATATAGACATGTAGATAACATTTTTGGTAGCCTTCTTATAATGAAAGTAAAAACCCTCAATGGTTACAGAAATAACTTGAACCTGAGAAAAGGCCTGTTTGCTGAGTTTATTACTTAGAAATGTTTTGCTGCAGCATAGCCAGAAAAAAACATCTGATTTTCATTTTTTCATTGTCATAATTTTTATTATTTATTCCTCTTGTCAGATTCAACTTATTTCTGTGACCATCATGGGTTTGTCTTTCATCATACTAGGGGAACCAACAATTTTGTTGGGAACACTTGTTATGCAGGTTTGTATAACAAGTGTTACCAAGGGAAGAAAGTTCTCTGTCTTTTAACCACTTGAATAATCTTGTATATGTGCTGCCAGACTTGGAGGAGTACCCAGAAATGTGTGACTGCATACAAACAGACGTTGATTGTGTGGAGGTTAACCTCGAGGATGTCCCCACGGTTTCTCCAAATGTTACATGGCTGTAAGTTCAGCTTCACTTCTTTCTTTTTAATAATCATATTTTAAGAAAAATACTTTCATTCAGGAGGCAGAATACTTATGAAAGATTTAGAAATACTGAAATCAAGGACAAGAGACACATTTTTTCATTTCTATTCAAAAACAGTCATTAGAACTTGTGGCTTTGTCTTTTTTTTTTTTTTTTATCCGCACTCACACTGAACATGGTGCAGCTGCTGTACAGGCATGCTGCAAATGTCGTTCACATTGAAAACTGCAACCAGGCTGGCCCAACAGTGGCCCTAGCTGCTGAAACTGTGCTTGAAAGAAAGTAAGTTCACGTGGGTTCATACTCTTTCCAGGAGTTATAGGGCAAAACTTGCTATTCCTAATTACAAATCTCCCTTTTCCTCCTCCAATAGTCTCTGTTTCCTTGCTTTTTTGTTGCCTTTGCCAAAGTTTGGGTTGAGGATGTTAGATGGGACCTGAGACCAACTTAAATACAATTCATAAAATCAAATGTGGAATATACCAATGATGTTCTGCCCCCCCTGCTGTAGTTTATAAAATAAATCTCTCTCTCACCCTTTTTGTTCGGTGGTATCTGTATCATTCTCAAGCTCAGGTCTTCTACCAGAGACCTGGGAGTTTGAGGGTTCTGCGCAGTATCTTAGCTGTTCCTAGGACTGCG